>JAASAY010000199.1:0-90970 GCA_014822085.1 Fusarium stilboides
GGGAGGGAGGGAGGACTCAAGGGATTGAGAGAGGGTCCCAGAAAGGCGCGGTCCTAACCGTGCTGGGTCCGTTCCCGTCTGCCGTCTTCCCGTCTCCATTTGTTTTCTCTTCTCTTCTATAAACTCCCAAGATTCTTTCGTAGTCGATCCGTTGGGGGCACATATCCCTGTACAATGGCACAGACCCTGGAGACACTCCCAGCTTGCCATGATGTGCTTTCAAGCAGACTAACAGATTGCAGGCCGGCCGGCAGGGTTGAAAGAGAAGAAAACCAGAACAAGTAAAACTCACCTCAAAAGCAATTTTGAGAGCCAGATCTTCGAGAAGCGGGCCGACGAAATTTCAGATCACCGTCGGGCGAGATTGCGATGGAGCTTGCTATTCAGCTTAGCCTCCAAGATTAATGTCGTCCCGATGATCAGTCGTTCGACGAAAAACAACTTTGGATCAATAAACCACCACACACATCAACCAGCCGTATTCGCGTCAATGATCCAACTTTACCGGCCACCACTCCAGTCACTGTGCCAAGATGATGATGCGCCAACCAGCCAAACAGTACGAAATAGTAGGCTTGCAATCGTCAGCAAAGCCGGGACGGGCCTGACACTTGCTCGCCCGGAGTGCTGGGGTTCCGCGTCGCTAGACAAGGATCAAGCCTGGTCAAAATGAGATCCTGGTCTGCTGGCGCAGGATGATCACTCTTCTGAGTCAAATCTGTCAACTCCATTTTAATTAGCCTTTTGTTGCTTTTTGCGTGCCTTCAAATAACATCTCGGTCGATACCCCTTGTCCCCAACAAATCGAAGTTCTCAAAGCATCTTTGCGCCAGAGAATTAACCTGTAGTTTCTTTGTACTATCTGCAAATTTTGTGGTAAAGAGAAGACAGTTCACTTTTGCTCGAAGTAAAAGCATCAGGAAAGGAACCGAGGTGGTAAAAAAATAAACGAAGAAAAACAGAGGGTATAATTTCACCCAACACGTTATGGAAGTTGCTCACCCTGGCGTCACCGCCCCTTGCAGTCAGCAGATTTGGAAGCATTATCAAGACGCCACTGATGTCGACTCTCTGTCCAATTTGGAGGTAGAGAGGCATAAAAAGTGATGAGGGTCCATGATGGATGGAACTTGAAAAATGGGAGAAGGAACCAAAGAGGCAGCCGCAAGAGAATAACAATGAAATAGAGGAGGAAAATGGTAAAACTCAAGAATATAGACCCAAGTGTATCTGAGAGCGTACCTACTAGTGCAAGTCCAGTTTCGGGTTAAGTCTTTGTCTTGCTTCAGACAACAATGGCTGCTTCGGTTTCTTTGACAGAGCTGTCAGTGCCCAAGCGACTCAAGCATGTCATCGTCTGTCTCACCCGTTCCAAGTCCAAGGTGCTCACACTCGACTTCTCCCCTAGTTTGGTATGATCCGGTACCTGCAAGAGCAACTTTGTGTGGTTAGGTCTGACACCGTGAAGGGAAGTCCAGAGAGGCGGTTGTAGTCGTTCGGTGTAAGCTGTGTTATTGCGTATTATTAAGCTGCTTCTTGAAACCGAGCCTAAAAGTATGCATACCGATACTAGAGGGGGAGTGCCATTTATCTTATACAATCTGCTCGCTTTGTCTTTGAGAGAGATTGGTTTGTGGTCCCATCATGGTAATTTTGCGCATCTATGTGATCGGTTGCTTGATATGGCTGTACCTGTTTCCAGGGTGCGCGCAATGTAGGCGAGCAAGGATATTCCGTAGCCAGGTACACGATCAATCGCTATCAGCCCGATGAGAGACTAAAGCGACTTGCAAATGCTGGAGCATGGTCCCGTTGAGTAAGAAACGCGGCTTGATCTGATATGTGGAGTATCCCATTCGCATAGTAGATGTGTACAGTATGTACATTCTTCAATTGCGTGGTACGCCTGTCTGTTGCTGGGGGGTGGGCGATGTAGAATAACCTTCTAGGATTTGGTTAAACAACCCCTTTGAGAGAGCGCCACCTCGGCTCTTGAGGGGCTCCCAGACATTCAACGGGGAATCCAGAGGTATTGCACTGCATCTCGTGCTAGATGTTCCCATCACTCGCAGCACCATGAGAACCTTCAGAAAGTATTGAGCACAGCTCGAGTCGGCCTTGAGGGGAGGGGCGGGTGTGCGATCTGCACAGGGGACCGGGGTCATCGCTTCAGGGGTGCGCCAGTAGCTGTAAGGATCGTCCATGCTTGCAGCGTCTAGTTCGACTCAGACCTGCTGATAGACCAAGCGACTGGGCAAGACCAGGTTGTAAGATCCTGCAGCATTGCTCTTGGATGCTAGCGAAAAAGATGGCGCGCGGGCCGCTCGCAAGGGAGCCGCCCTACAGCATAAAGTTTCGATAAACACGAACTAACCCAAGTATTGGATCAGCGAAGCCAGAGTAACCAGCTAGACCACGTAACGGAGGTTTTTTGGGGGTTGTCAGAGCCCTTTCGAGGTAGCGAAGTTTGGAATCGATTAGCGTCTTGTCCCCTGTGCCATCCCACCACACTTTCCAGCCCGAATCTCTTCGGTAGGTAGAGACAACTTCAGCAGTCATCTCGGTATTTTTAGTGCAATGTCACGATGCCTGTTCGTGATTGACAATCCCTAACGTGCAATTCCGTTTATCGTTCTCGTCAGAATAACCCGCCGCTTGATACCTCGGCCATGGTTAGAAGGAGCTCACCGGCACCGAGCGAGAATGAGCGAGGATGACTTGGATCCAAACCTCTGGCCTGGGTTTTAGACGAGATGAGGCGGTTACCCGAAGTAAAACCAAAGGCAACCCGACACTCGTGGAGGCGAAACATGATCTCGTTCATTTACCCCGCCCTAACATTTTGGATTTCCACGCCGTCAGGCGGCCAAGCTGTGCCTTCAATGTACAAAGCCGGGCTGGGGTGGGCGAATCCTCAAGGCAGTGCAATTTGTCGCCCATAACTTCGCTTGACAGTTGTTGCACAGTATTCTGTAAGACATCTTCAGCGAGGTCGCACATAATTGCTTGTCCCTACCCGCACCTCAAGGTACACACGTTCCAACCCTGGTATGCAAGATGAAGTTTCTAGTTCCTGGGATCTCCCACGTCGAACATCAGACATCCTGTTGAAGCCAGCCCAGTACATTGAGACTGCGACGTGATGCTGAGTTGAGACCCTTCCGAGAATTGGGGTCAAGCTGCTATAGTTTGTCCCAGGCCTAGGACACGTGCATGTCTCAGTGAGCTTGAAGTGGGAGGCGACCAGTCGCGCCCACGTGATAGCATCGAACACAACTCGCAGTATAACGAGTGAAATAGAATTTGTGTTTCAAGTTGTGGTGGGACATAGAAATCAAACAATTCCCTGTCTTGAATGGCGCGTGGGCGATGTACTTGCGATCTGACATCGGGTTGGAAGAGAACGGGTTCGTTACCGTAGATCTGATAAATCCGCAATCATCCCCAATATCAGCTATAGACTTGGGCTCCAACAGTCAATCGATGATTGGCCGGACATGCTTCGAGCCCAGTCGACGGCACCTGTGTGAGCAGCGAACTCATCGTGATGTATATTTGATCAGGGATGCTGGAGTCGGGTTTTCACTATGAAAATGGAAACCACTAACAGGGCCCATGGGAACGGTATTGCACGATGGTTGCGCATGGCTTTGCCATGACTTGTCGCAACTGTTCGGATCAAGCCGAGGAACACCTCGATAACCTCGTGCAAAAGCTTGGACAGGAAATCTAAGACAGGCGTACAGAGCAACGACCTGTGTGGTATTTCTGTCATCAGCTAATCAATGCTTGTTACAGCGTTGGAGGTTCTCACCTAAAAAGTGAGGACAAGCAGCTTAAGCCATGTTCTGCTGCGAGCGCCAAGATTCGGGCGTTTGTTACCGTCAGAGTTCTAGAGTGATAACTTGCAGAGGATACATGCATTGTAGAGGGAGAACAAGCGAGCGATGGCTGGTGCCAATGAAGTTGGTGGTTCTCTGAGATCATGCAGGCTGTGTCGCACAAGCATCGCACATCGCATATAACAGATCTGGCACTTTCCCTAACGTCGTTCTTTCCTGGCCTATCGCGCCACCTCCCTCGTTCTGGGCAGTGTGATTTAGTCGCACGAAGCTGCGCCTTCAAAGTGTGTGGTTGTGTGTCGGTCAAGCTACCAATGGGACGGCATCATTCGCGTAGTACCAGCGTTGCGGATTGATGCCAGTTCGGAGACCCGTGATGAACCTGCCTACTGTATCTTTGTCAGTATTCAATGTCAAGATTTGAGGTGAGCGACAGTGGGAGCGTACGTCCAGCGGCCGTGATGAATAGGAGACGTTGAGCTTTCACTGGAGTATAAGCTTCGCTATGAGACCCATTTGTGGACGCGTTTGCGACAGCCGCATACTCTACTGTGAGTAACCACCGTACTTCAAGTGTTAACCAGTCTTTGCGCACATTTTTTGCAATGAAGGATGATAGATTGCTGCGATGTCATATTCCAAGACGCGCTGTTGTTGAAAGGAATTACTGTTTGGTACAGGCAGGAAGAAGCCGTTCTCCACTTTCTGTTTGCGTTCATACTGAGTGCCCGCGCTCTCCATTTCACTCTTCCGGAATAGATATCAATTGGAAGGTACTGCCTATGCTATAACCGGAGGCAGTTTACTCCTGCCGACGCCGATTGATCATGTTTAAAGTTGTGGCTGCTGGGTGAACTAACAACCATGGATCAATCAAGATCATATTCTGCAGCGACAAGATCACGAAGCTGTTGCGGTACGTGGTACAATTACCAGAGAAAACGTTGGCTCAGCGTGTACACAAAACGAACCTTTGCAACCATCGTGCTGTACAAACGGCGATTGCGTGGAGATGATATCTTATGCGCAGCATATTTGGCACAAGTCTTGTTAATCATCCGTTAATATTATCAATCTGGCCTCTTATTGTCTGCCACTACCCTGGACCTCATTACTAGAACATACTCAAAACCTATCCGCATTTATTCATACAGCAAGATACTCCAGCCATTACTCTACTGGTGACGACGGACGGTGAGATCGATGGCCCAGCGAATTTGAAGTTCAACATGACTCGAGCCGATATTGCAGCATCCTGGCCCAAAGCAACGACTTTGAAAGAACAGGGTTGTTCCCCGGGTTTTGGGTACGTTTTTCCTGACCGGTGACGCTTCTGCCTGCATCCGAGTCGGCGAAGGAAAAAGAAAAAAGACATGAGCTGCTAACTATTGCTATTCAAAGCGAAGAGGAGACCTAGGAGGTATTTTTACGCTTGTCGGCCATTCCGGGACAACCTCATTGGTTGTACATACATATACATGTCGCATCCCGTGGAGGGGCGATGATGGTGTTCAAGATCCAGATCCTAGCTCTATCCGCCGCCCGCATTGGCGTCCAGTCCCGTCATCAGGAGCTCGCTATTATCCTTACCGACACATCGACTTATTCACACGCCCCCTCACTTGTTGAGCCATCACCACTGAGTTTCGTGTCGTACTGTACGACAAGTGAAGCGTTCTGCAAAACGAGGAACTTGACATACGTGCAAAGGGAGTGTTTCCAGTTCGGCGTTGACGAGTCAAGCTTGTTCGTGACTATCAAGCTCTAGCCGCTCGTTAATCACAAAGCCAAGTCTAATTATTCCCCCTTGCCGAACGCAACATGAGATACAGTTCTTAGTGGTTACGGACTGCTATATACGGAACAATGGGCGAATGGGACTCAAGGGTGACGGGTTGCCGAGCGATACAGTGCCTCCTTGCAGCCGCTAACAAGGAATAAGCTTGCGCGACCGCAACCTGGGAATAGTTGTCTAGAGTCCCTAAACAGGCCTCCAACCCCTGGTTCGTCGGCCATGCAGCCTCCCGTTTCGAACGAGTTGATAACACTCACTCAAGCATGTCGCATCGGGAAGGGGACTCGAGCAACAATGATCTGATCCACCTGCTCAGCTGCCTTCGTCACGCCAAGTGGTAGTAGTCGTGGTAATGGTGAAGCCGATCCCTGCATACCTAAACTAGTAGGATCCTGGCCCCCAAGCCACCATGAATCGCCGTTCACGATCCAATAATCTTTGAAGCCACTGGTCAACATATGATGCTGACAGGATTCGTCGATCAATCGGAATTAACACATCAGTATATTTGGTCATCTTGATAGATCAGAAAATCCGATATGCGCCGCTATTCAAGGGACGCACTTCGCACAGTGATCTGGAAAGCTTACCGGCACGAACGATAACGATTTTTCGCACTAGTGTATAAAAAGCAATTATGTTTGCAATTGTCGTGCATTGCCTCTGCAGTTATGAAGCAGGGCCGTCTTCCCATGACGTATCCTACATCTTTTTTTCTTAGAACAAAGTGCAATCTGGAGTACATCTCGTCCTGGGACAACAACAACAGCAAAGACTCTTTCATCTTAGCTATTTAGGTCCTCGGCAATCGTGAAGATCGGCGGGAATGCTCGGAACATTTTGTTCGCGAGTGGATACTCCAGCCGATCCGTGATGTAGCGATGGGCTACTCGCCTGGCCTACAGCATATTGAGACGAGATTGATATCGTGTTTAGCAGAGCCACTCTACTTCCCAAAGTTTGCAGATTTATATTGACAACGTTAGATGACCAATAATGACTTGGCATGGCCGACGATAACAGTTTCAAACGGCTAGCCAACGGCCGTCTTCCGGAATATCGCATTACCGTCAAAGATATGTCGAAAATAATCGAACGGTTCGGCTGCAGAAGCCCCTCGCCCTTCTAAGGACCTAAGGGAGAGTCTAGATTGAATCTAACTAGATTCCCATGGATTCTTCAAACTCCTTCATTTGGGCGTTTTCAAAAAATGTTCAGCAAGCATAAACCTTGCTGCTTGGCCAGCCGACGAAACATTAAGTGGAAGGATAATGGGCAAATCTATATTACCCCAAGAGAAGCACGATCTTCTTTTCTTTGAGACTAATGATTTACGAGGTTCCAGATCTTGGGAGTTACCTTGTTGGCGATAGCTTCGAACAAGGGCCCTCCCAGTTGACAGTTAGGCGGATCAGTGGCGATTACTACGATACGAAGTCGCAGTTCTAGCCGGCTGGTCATGCTCAACTCACATTTTCAGCCTCTACAACAAGAGAGTTCTCTGCCTACTCGAATGGACGAATGGGAATGGACGAATGCCTTATGCACCGTGCCGCGCTTTTCTAACGGACCTCAAACATCGCCATCTATTACGTATCTATAGGATCTGTTTCACGACACTACTGGACAAAGTATCTCTGAAAATTAGAGGGAGATGGGGCGTTGAAGCTTGAAAGAGGTCATATTATCCATATGCTCTTCATTGGCTAGGTAAAAGAGTGGGTGGTGCGAATCGTGCTCTGACAGGACTTCTCCAGACCGACATTGCACACGAGTCAACGCATCAGGAATTTGAGCACGTATCGTGGATTGTCGGAAACTCAACTGTACATACGAAGCGGGCGGCCTGAGCGTGCCCAGAGTTTTGTCGAGTGCTGGGGAAAAAGCAAAGTTATGCTTGGGCCCAGCACCAGGGTCACCAACATATTGGAAAAAGCAAATCTATGTATGGCCTGCATATGTCTCAGCCTATCATGTTCTCGATGTGTTTGCAGACCAGTCACTAAACACTCTGTGTGGGGATCCTAGTAGCTAATTTCACATGTGGCGCCGATCTCTCCCTCTAGCCTTTCTGTCAGTCAAGTCTTTTTGTTTTCTCTTTTGTTTTAATGCCCAATATGTCACATCAGTGGATCATGATGACCAAATCCACCGGACGCTACTGGATGCTTACGTCTTGGACGGACAAGGCTGGGCTCAGGTGAGGCGCCTTTGGATGGAGAGGCCATGTGGTCTAGCGGAGATATGGATGCCACTACGGCGAGCTAGGTTCCTTTGTCCGCGCGCTTCGACGGGAAGGGTGCATTGCCTCTTGTCGCGATTTCTCTTTTGAGGTGCTTGCATACGCTACATGCTGGGCATCGGAACCGTACTGACAGATACCGCGGGTTGCGGATATAGCTAGCTACCGGGGTTGAGGAAACAAGGCCGACAGGACCTTGGCATTGTCTATCCGTGACTACCGGTAAAGCCATGGCCAGAGTCTGCCCCTGCCCCTCCTCCCGGCGCGCATCTGAGGTGTCTTGCCTTGTGAGCGGCATCCGGAGCCTGGTGAGACACGGGAGTGTCAACCAGGGTCTTCTTTTAGATCGGGGTTGACCACTTCATCTCCGCCAGCCGAGGCTGAGTTCTACGCGCAGTCTCCTACGCAGGCCGACTGCTACATGGCCTGAGCTGGTTGTCTTGGATTGATGTTCACCCAGGATCAATGAGAGACTGTCTCATCTGATCTGCGACCAGACAATTCAGGGCCAAGTCACTGTATGTAAGTACCATACCCTGATCGCGCTGCGCGTATGGGGCAGATGCAATGCCCGATCTGCCCTGATCGACATAAGAGGCTGCATCATGGTCAGACTTGCATCTCTTCGCCTGCCGGAAATCTAGTGTGCATTCTTAATGGGTCATGGCCTGCTTGAAATCCCGAAACTCTAGAGAACTTGATAGAATTCTTCTATCCTGGTCCCCTACAATGCATCATGTGTGTCGATTACTTCATGCAAATGGGCAGATTCTTCCAAGGTAATTTTCGCATTTCCAGCCTCTCAGTGAGACATGGCGCGCTGGCGTCCAACGATGGTTCTGTGATTGGGTTTGTCATATATGCAGAAGACTTGCTCACCGCCATCTCAACAACAAAGAGGAGGGCATCCTGTTCGCTCTATGGCCTCAAAGACCGAATGGAAGAAAGGTCACAGGATGGGCCATTCATGATATTCGTTGAGGATACTGCTTTGATGCACGCCCGAACATCCCCTCTCTCCAAACGGGCGATCCTACTGTAGCCTGCGTTGAACTTCCGAAAGCAGAGATACTTGCATCTGCAATGCGATGAACGTGGTGAATGATGCTATGTGAAATCTCTGTCCATGAGGCACTCAAGCGTTCACCGCTCATGATAATCATGGTCTCGACCGTACGCTCAGGCGCGAGAGTTGAGGTTAGAGACATGAAGAATGAAACGCAAGTGGTATGCGGCTGTTGCAGATCTCTGTGGCGCTTATTCGTCGATGAGGATGCGCGCTTGGATGGCGACATGAGGCTCTTTGGCGGTGTGCTTTCTTTCTGTCAGCGTGGCTCACTCCAAGAAATTCCTTGCTCTGTGCTGCAACTTAGATCTACTGTCAAGATGGAAGGTGCAAGTAGATTCCATGCATTGATGCAAGTGCAGTCTGATCGCCATGATCTGACCATGGTGAAGCCGTACTTCTGCACCTGACATGGAGGGCGAGTCAGAGTATTAGGCAAGAATATTACTGTTGCTTAGAGGGACCTACTGTAACTACTTGTTAGTGACTGCTTTGTTTATGCTTAGTTGTGAGAGGGCTTGTAAGTCGCAACTGGCATGTATCTATCGAGAGATTGCCAGTGATTTCGTAGTTGACGACACTCTCGAATAGTAAGTGAAGAAGCATACAGCCGCACTGAGTACTAAAACACAAAGAATTAGAACAATTGGCTGGAGCTTTCTTGACAAGGTGGAACTTTATACTGCTTGAGGCAAGTTCTTCTTACGATTATCGTGAGCAGATTGGGTAAACATGCAATATCGTGGGCCGGTGCAGACTGGCCTTCATCTAGAGGAGAGCGTGCCTTCAACAGGTAAAGCATTAATGAGGTGTTCTTATCTTCTGAGAACCTCTCTTCAACACGAATACTCTGACAGTTCTTGATATTAGCCATGCTTTTTTGTATTTGGTCGAACCTGGATACGGCATAGGGTAGGCTTGAAGCTGAGCATTTCACCTGGACGATTAATGTAGTAGATCAATGGTCGAGCTTTCTCGGTAAATTATATGAATGGAACTACTAAGGCGCCTCTCATAAACTTTTTCTGTTAAGTGAAGGGAATCAAGTAGCGTTCGATCAGAGGGATGGACCTTGGAACCATCAGGGGGCGGCGTTGATGTATGACAATACAGTCATTAACTCACTTCACTGCGTGGTCATTGAAACTCAGTTCTGAAGTTTGCTGACCAGTATACTTCAAGAACCCTGTGACCTACCATTGTCACAAGCATACTTGTGTACTGTTCACCGTGGGCTCGAATGGCGTCCCTGTTCAGGGATAGTGACTGTAGTTCGTAGCATGTACACAGCGGCGCAACACAATTAAGCCCGTAATTCATCCTCGAGCGGAGGCAAGGAAATCGCTATTTTCATTCCAAGAGTGGTCTCGAGGAACTAGGTTCTAGATGTACGGAAACTTCCATCTGCATACATCACCATGCGCCGGGCTGGTTCAGGTCCAAGGACATCGTGTTGAGCGAAACAGTCCGTCATACCAGAACCTTTGCTACCACCTGAAGAGCTGAGTATCAGAATAAGCTCTGTTGGGATTTATGAAAATTACCTGTGACAAATTATTCCTTCTAGAATGATGCCCCTGAAGCAGCGCTGTGCTTGTACGTAGGCTTCCTCCGGTTCAACCCTGAACATTGAACATATATACTCGAGGCCCTGTCAATTTCAGACAGCGCTATAATGTATATTCCAGATATATCTGGGTCTCCTAACACACATAATCTGCCAGGCGTTTATAAGACTTTTGCTAGGGAGTTACTACACGGGTGGTTCAACGTTGCGATGAGTCTGTGTATTGATGCCGTGACCCATAGAGATATGGAAGGAGATACGCTGACCGTTGGAGACTACTAGAAACTTCATAGTCCTGGAACGTGCGTGTTGACCGAGGTGCCCGCAAGATTCTCTAAGGGATAAGACTTATAGGAGGCTATACGAGCCGACCACATCGTGTTGTCGTTAATGGACACTGGTTTGACAGAACAAAAGTCCACTAGTAGCTCTACAAGAAGAAAAGTTTGAACGGAAATTCCCTTGCCCTTACTCAATTCGTTCTTAATCGAGCCCCTGGTCAAGGACAGCTTGTTTCTTACAGCAGTACGCGCTACTACCTTGATCAGACCGATAATATCAGCAATGTACTTATGTATAGCGCCATCAATCATATGCACCCGACAAGCTCTCTGGAGAGATGGGTCAACCAGTTGAAAGACTGAGTATATGCTATACTTTGTGGTTAGTCTTGATGTTCATTCATCTACGCTAGTCAAGCCAGCCTTTTCATGGCATGATGGATTCTACGTAAGTTTCCTTAATGAACCATCATATGAAGCCACAGCTTGGTATCACTTGATGCCCCCGTTGCATTAGGTATTCATGATGACTAAATATATCTGTCTGTGATGGCATAGTTTATAAATCCCGATCGCTCTCCATAACATTGTGAATCTCTACAGGACACCTCCAAATATCTATCGAGATGAATCACTTACACCAGCGACCAGAGCCTGTCGAAGCGTTCATTGGATTCCGAGTCGAATGCCACGATACAGGAAGCCCATTCTATAATAGACATATTCTAAACCAAGGGAACCTGTTTCCTCAGGCTTATCTATCCTCAACAACCCAGTCGTTTTGGCAGGCCGCAGACGCCCATTTATCATGGACGCATATTAATACCCTTTTCATTTCGCTCTTTCAATCATGGGAAAGAGCTATGACATGGAGGAGACGGCTCATCGATAGAGGAGGGAGGGATATCATCGTTATTGCAGTTTGATTAAAGGGTCTCCCCAGCGTCTACGATGGGTACAGTATCGCAATGGACCTTGGATACTCACAAGAGCCTTTGTTCGATGGCGATGAACGATGAAGGCTGCATCACCATGTAGGCGAGCTTCTCGTTGAAGATGGCATCTCGTCTTTGGGGCACAGGCTTCTCGCTTGTTATACAGGCGACAGACTCGAGATTGAAAACGCAGACCTCTCACCCCTTATTAACACCCAACATCTGTTACTCAACGCACCAATTCCTAGAGGTTACCTATCAATACCCAACAGTGCTGGCCTGAGTGCGACTCAAAGGCTGGCAGATGAGATGTATAGCCTCACAGGCGTATATACTGATCTCAAGTTGTGTGTGTTGGTACTAGAATTATGCGGATGGCGCTACACACCAAACGAGTACCCGGGCGGCACCATCACAAATTGAAGAAGAGGTTATTTTGCGTTTGAAGGATGTAGATTCCACTCCGTCTCATAGTTTAAGTAGGATAGTACCAATTTTGGCCAACTGGATAGTACGTATATGTAAGTTGAATGAGAGATTGGAAATTACTAAGAAGCACAAAGGGCTGACATTGCAATGCATCAGAAAACACAGATAAAGTCGGTGTGAACATATCATGCCACTCGTATGAGGCAAAAGCATATAGCCGATATCTGTGACGTGGAAAGATATCCCTCGTTTAAGGCTTATGAGGCAATTGTTACGGAGCAGGCCAACTTGGGAACTCTTGAGTAATGGAACGGTATACCAAGATCTATCAATGGGATACAGCTTGATGAGTATACCACGTCTACTTGCTTGTTTTAAGTCCAATATGATCTCTGTTTCTCGACGTGAGTGGATTTTCTTGAGCTTCGTGGTGCAGTCGAGTGCCCTGCCAAGACCCAGGACTTAGCCTGACTTAACAGGAGCAAAGAGCTAGATAATCAGAGATTGGATTATTGGCTGGATAAAGACCCTTTGGAGCCGGTATTACAAGTCCGATGCAGTAATAAAGTTGAACAGTGGACCATTCACTTGTTAACCCTCCCTCACTCATGACCGGTTAAAAGCCGCATTCAGTGGAACTCGCGGATCCCCCACCTCGAAGGCATACATCATCATTCACATGCCCATGAGATATCTTTTATTTGCTCACTTCACTCATTCTACACTGTTCTATGTAGTTCTAATATCATTAAATATTACATCAAGATGATATTAATGCCAATTGAGCTGTTTTGGTCGACATCATGATACATGATATGATGGAGTCTCGTCATGATCTTCAACCCCTCCGACCACGGCAGTCATCTTCACTCGACCCAAGACCCCACATGTTATCGAATCATGCATCCAAGTAATACTCGGCAATTCATTCTGTTGGTCAATATCGGCCGCCATTACTCCGTGATGATATCAATGGTGACTTTTACCCCTCATCTGCGGCCATAAAAAGCCCATCCTCATTCCATCTTGAGCTGTTCTTCTTCTTTCTTTCCCTCATCAACTCATTGACTCGATCAATTGACACCAGAAATTAAAACTCTCGCAAATTCCAAGGTTTGTATCTTGAAGATGGCTTCAAGTTCTGGTCTGACACATGTCACATGCTAGATATCATCACTCCAAACCGTACGGCTTCCCATCGAGGAGACGCAGCCATGGAGCCTTTCGGCGGTATCACTGTCCAAGCCTGATTGGGACCTTTCAGGTAAAGTATCATGCATGAGCCGGTGCCTATCTTCACTTTCTCGTCCATTGCCCTAGCAGTATGAGCTATCACTATCGTGATGAACTCAAACGCTGGGTCATGGCGAGAAGAGGGAGATTGTGCTGAGATTATACGGCCTAACTTGATCTGGATAATACCAGCGAAAGGATCATGTCTCTTCCCTATTGACCTCCAGACTCTAACAAACATAGGCCCAACATGGCTCCCCCTGCTGCTATTTCTCCCCCTGCCCGCTCTGCTGAGCTTGCTACCCCTGCTACCAAGCTCCCCATCCACGCGAGCAAGAACATCAACACTAAGACTGTTGAGGAGATGCTTGGTCAGTGGGATGACTTCTCATTTGCTCCCATCCGTGAGAGCCAGGTCTCCCGGGCCATGACTAGCCGCTACTTCAGGGACCTTGACAACTATGCCGAGTCTGACATTGTCATCATCGGTGCTGGTTCTTGCGGTCTCAGCGCTGCCTACATTCTTGGCAAGAAGCGTCCCGATCTCAAGATCGCCATCATTGAGGCTTCCGTCTCTCCTGGTGGAGGTGCTTGGCTCGGTGGACAGCTCTTCTCTGCTATGATCATGCGCAAGCCTGCTGATGCTTTCCTCCGTGAGGTCGGTGTCCCCTATGAGGACGAGGGCAACTACGTTGTTGTCAAGCACGCTGCCCTTTTCACCTCGACCATCATGTCCAAGGTCCTCCAGATGCCCAACATTAAGCTTTTTAACGCTACTTGTGTTGAGGATCTCATCACCCGACCTTCTGATGAGGGTGTCCGCATTGCTGGTGTTGTCACCAACTGGACTCTCGTGTCTATGCACCACGACGACCAGTCTTGCATGGACCCCAACACCATCAATGCTCCTCTGATCATCTCTACCACTGGCCACGATGGCCCCATGGGAGCTTTCTGTGTCAAGCGTCTTGTCAGCATGCAGCGCATTGAGAAGCTTGGTGGTATGCGCGGTCTCGACATGAACGTCGCCGAGGATGCTATTGTCAAGGGTACTCGTGAGATTGTTCCTGGCCTCATTGTTGGTGGTATGGAGCTTTCTGAGGTTGACGGTGCCAACCGAATGGGTACGTAACTTTGTCACTCGCATTGTATGTGCAATATCTAACATGAAACAGGCCCTACCTTTGGTGCCATGGCCCTCAGCGGCCTCAAGGCTGCCGAGGAAGCCCTCAACATCTTTGACGTCCGCAAGAAGCAGAACGACCTGTAAGCGAGAACAAATCAAAGAAGGAATAAATTTGGAGAACGGAACACATGAATTCAGGATTCAAGGCCTCGTCTCTCATTCAAGGCAAGGAATCTAGTCGTTCTTTTAGTCCGTGACGACTCACTCAAGCTTTGGGGAAACATGAAGCCCAAGTTTGCAGGTGATAAAGCAAGTCAAGGTGTCAACCGAAAGGCCCTTCTAGTTTAGCAACACTGAATAGCTGAACTACTTCTTGCTCTGTAACATATCTGCATCGTAGCTTCATAAACGTGATCGTGACCCTTATCCAATCCACTCTCTAGTCCTTATCACTTCCTTTCGTCCACTTCCGGCTCTTCGATCTCTTTCGCGGGAGGGACCTTCGACGGAGGAAACTTCATGCCCCGGTTCTCATCGTTTGGCTCTGCACTTGGACCCCAGCCTCCCAATCCCTCGCCCACAGCCACCCCTCCGAGCCCAGAAGCTGGACCCATAGCTGCTCGACCAGCGAGCTGATTTCCTGCGACTCCGGGTTGAGTTTTGGCCCACGTATTAAGCTCGTCACGCGTCTTGCCCGTGTACTTTAGTATGTCCTCGTCGCTGAGTGGTTTGCTCTGCTTGCCGGCTTTGAAGCGCTGGTAGAGCGACTTTTTCTGATCATCGTCTGGGGTGGATGATGATGAGTTGCCCATGTTGAACAAGTTGACAAAATGAGTCGAATATAGGTAAAGTTGGTTATTAGCTGTAAACTCAACAAATTATATTCTTCTTGGCGTACCGTGGGTTTCTTGGACATATTTATAGAATAATCGTATAATGTGATTTACCTCAGCTGTTGTAAGCTGAAAGCCTATGGCGTCACAAGGCGCACCAATGCATATAATCAGGGCGATCTGTTGGCGCTCACAATACGAGTCAGCCATACATATCCCCTGTCCCCAGCCCCAAACCTGTGTGCCTTATTGGAGTTCCCCATGGGGCTGTTTGTTCTTCTAGAACTTGACATGAAGAGTGCCCAATTCAATAAAGTGTCAAGTGATCGCAGTTCATGTGACATACTGCATTA
Source organism: Fusarium stilboides (assembly GCA_014822085.1). Classification (NCBI taxonomy): domain Eukaryota; kingdom Fungi; phylum Ascomycota; class Sordariomycetes; order Hypocreales; family Nectriaceae; genus Fusarium; species Fusarium stilboides. Next base: position 15,703 of record JAASAY010000199.1, read on the forward strand.
GGTAAACAGGCTAGCTAATCTTAGCTACGGTGACCTAAAGATGGGTGTTTGCACACGAAAGATGGCATTTCACTCCTAGGCTGACTTGAACTTCTAAGGTTGAGGAACAAGTCACATATCAATCAGTAAGCTTATTGATCATCCAGTGAATAGTGAGATCATTTCGTAAAAACATACTTAATAGAGCCAATGGCAGGTCAGTCTCAAACCAGTCATCCTGGTGTGTATTATGAGCCCATCGAACCTCACCTTTAGATAAAACCGCCCTTTCTAATATGTATTAAATCCTACCACTACTGAAGATACTCCTTCTTGCCAACCCTCTCACAAAGCTCCTTCAAGATACCACCCGCCCATTCATAATCCTCAATGCCCAGATACACCTGCGCACTAATACGCACCCAAAATCGTCCACCATGCACAAACAACGCCATAAATGTCTTGTAGTCGTTGATCATAGTGTTGAGAATCCACTGGAATGCCTTCTGCGTATCCTCCTCTGACACTACTACTTCATCCTCCTTGCCGGAAGCTGCAGCGCCGCTCCAGAGAGGCAGCGCGACATTGGCCATGGCGCAATTGCGCAGCGTTCCGGTGCTATTCTCCATAAACGTCGTACCAAGTTTCTTTGCAACTAGCTCACTGCCCTTCTTGTTCAAGTCCCAGAGATAAGCCAGGATAGCTTCCTCGCCGCCGAAGACATCCTCTCGCCACTTAATAGCGTCCTTAACACACAAATAAGGCGAGTTATCGAGGGTACCCACGAACTCAAATTTGGCGACATACTTGGATTTGGAGTTCGGAGGTAGTGGCGTCGTGCGTTTCACCAGCTTGGGTTCGTAGCCGTGGCTGGTCGCCAGTGTTGTAGTAATCAGCTCCTGGTTGCGCTTGGGCACGTAAAAGACGGCGCAACCACGAGGAACGTGAAGCCATTTGTGGCAGTTCGACACGAAGAAATCTGGATCTGCCGAGTAGATATCCAGTTTCACCATGCCAACACCCTGCGCGCCGTCGACCATGCTCAGGACGTCGAGGCGGCGACAGGTCTTGATCATTTCTTCCCAGGGGAAGACAACGCCGGGACGAGATGTGACAACGTCAAAAACACAGATACGAGCTCGCTTTCCCTCGGCCTCGATCTTTTTGACGGTATCTTCGAATTTTCTAAGGATCTCATCATCGTCGATAGGATATGTGAGCTCAACCTCGCGGTGAGTCACGTTTCCGTCAAAGTAATCCACGAGATAGTCTGCGACCTTGCCACAGGCTTCATAAATAGTAGAAAAACTGATGATAACATCCTTGCCGTCTTCGTTCCATTTCAGGTTACGAAAGACTGTGTTCACACCGACGGTAGCGTTGGAAACAAAGACGACAGTATCCTCGGGTGCATTCATGAGCTTTGCAACCGCAGCGCGAGACTCATCGAGGATCTTGGGAAAGTCATAGCGGATGAAAGGATCGGGACGAGCCTCACTAAATAATCTTAGAGAAATCTTTATTGGGTATAAGACTTTAGGCTTACCTTGCGTCTTGGTACTCGCGGAACTTTGTCTGAATCGCTTTGGGATAAGTCCCGAAAGAGCCTATAATCACAGTCAGCTTTAGTTCCTCACCCAATCACGCTCTTACATACCATGGTTAAGATTTCTCCATTCTGCATCTAGAAGAAAGTCTTTCTTGATAGAGCTTCCAAAGACAGATGTTTCAGTCTTGCCCCGCACAGGAAGCTCTTGTGAAGACCCTTGGCCAATGGAACCCATGATGATGTATTTCTCGGATTTAGACAACGAATGATGCAATCTTTGAACCGCTGGATGCTGTCTATTTGAAGAGCAGTCTATTGATCTCTTATAGTTGTCTAGATGAATCTCGAATGAGTCAATAATATCATGAGCTTGACGCATACCCCACATCTTCAACGTCAACGACGCCCTTAGTAAATGCTGTACATCCATCCAATAGACTTTATCCTTGGTAAACAAGGCTCAATGGCCGTGGGTACCCGCAACAGAGCGTGGGGGAGGCGCTTTCTAGCGAGTAACAAGAGTCACTAACACTACTCAAGATGAAAGTCCGAGATACCTTCAGCTGAGAGGCTTGGGTGTCGAACAGTCATCTCGTCGCAACTCCGATTGCGGAGACTAGACAGTTAGAGACTGTTTTTTGGGAAGTAAAAAAATGTCCATTCGATTGATGCAGTAAGACTACCTAGTCCTCAAATCGTTATTTCCCAAACGCCCTATCATGAATGCTCTCAGGGATCTTAGCCCTGGTGTTCCTATGTATCACCGTTTGTTGGTATATAAGCCTTGCAAGTGGCTTGTCGTCCATCATAAGCAAAGAAACCTCATCTATGTACTCATATGCTGGCCCTCGGCCAAGGATTGTCAATTCACCACTCCTCCGGTGCTAGACTTAAGTCATTTCGTCATCCTTGTTGATGACCGTGATCGTGTTTGCACGCCACTGTATGCAGGTACAACAAATTCTCTGGCCAGCACCTCGCCATGCTGTACGTGTTGAAGCATGGACAAAGCCAAAGCTGCCTCTCCCTCGTCTTGGCGATAATCGCGCCGCATGACAACGTTGAGAGAGCCTTGCGTAGTGAAATATAGGTTGCTCGACTTCTCTGGCTGCAACATGGCCTCTGAAGAAGAGGCTCGGCTGCGTGTGTTATGCATCGACCTACGCGTGTTATGCGAGATCGGTGTCAGGTGCCCTATATGATGCATGACAGGCGATATAGACTGTAGTCGTCCCCTCTCTGTGTAAGGCTTAGGAGTATCTGGAATGGAAGCGGGTTCAATAGTTGGTAGAGGATATCGCGAAGCGGTAGCTGGGTTTGTTCGCCCCGGCTTCAATGGAGGTAGCTGGAGCGGGCCATCGATATCGACACTTTTCTGGGCTGTTGAGCGTCTGCCAACCGAGGGTAGCACCACCTCTTGGCCGTCAATCTTCTTCCGCTTTCTAAGCCGTGGAGCAGATTTGACAGATTCGAGGATCGAGCTCTCATTATGGGTCAGCCTCTCAGGTGTGGTGACATGACTTGCTGGTTGAGAAGGCTCCTCCGATTTGACAGATTTGTTCGTGTCGGCGCTGCGCAGTGTTCGCCCGTGGTTCGGATTCAATGTTGATGGAGGTTTCTTGGACCGCTCTAGGGCACCAGGTGCAGACTTGCGAGACCGTCTAACCCTTGCTCTGAGCTTATCAGGCTTGCTCTGGGGAGTTTCCAAGGGTGCCTGAGAAATCTCCAAGGGTGTATTTGTAGGCGGAAGACTCTCGGTTGTCGCCGCAACGATGACTGCCGACGTAGGTACTCTTGGTTCGAGGGGATCATGTCCCGTTATCCTGTGAAGATCCTTCAGGATCTTTTGTGTCCAGTACGCCCCTGTAGCCTTCGTGTCGCGGAGAGCGACTGGGTAGGCTGCGACTGATCGTTTCACTTCCGTCTTCTCGCCCTCCTCTGCAAGACCACTTGATTCCCGCTTCTTCTTAAGTTTGGGAGGCTCAGGTGTCTGCCATAGCTTCGGTATCTTGTCTTGTAAGTCCGATACCCAGGCGTCACAGTCCCACTCGATCCAGTAATCGATAATATCGCCCCATGAGCTCTCGGGAGGCTTAGTGTAATTGACAAAAACAACTTTTCCGCCCTTTGCGTGAACTGCTTTTGCAAACTCCCTCACCATGACTTTAAGACCGTGAACCCGCAAACTAGTACCGAGGATAAGCAGAAGATCTGGGCAAAGGGCCAGATCGTGCGTAACGATTGGGCTTATGAGGTGTGCGTTGGGATGTTCTTCGCCATAAAGCACGATGTCCGGTCTAAGCTTGCCAACGCCCAAAGCTCGCTTTCCTCGTTCCTCTCGAGCAACCGTAGCGCCCACGCAATGAGGACATTCGGGCTGTTGACCTGACATGGTTTCCAGCTGACGACCATCATCATCCCATGAGCAAACACGCCCACAAAGGAAGCACCGCAGTTGTTCCAATGAACCATGGAGAAAGACGCACTCGACACCCGACTTGGGCAGGTCACGACGGAGGTCCTGGACCGTAACTTTGGAGCCTTCTGCTGCGTATTGCTCGGATTCAGCTTGGGATGGAGTTATTGTCGTATCAGCTTTCGACTGACTGGATTGCGACTGCTGACTAGACTCGTTATCCGAAGACTGCTGTGATTTGTCGGACAAATTTGTGTCTGCAATGGCGTTCGCTTCATCAACCATCCTGTTTAACTGGTTTATATTGGCTGTTGACTTGCGTGAAAAACGCCCGCGGCTCCCAGGTCCATCGTTGAGACATGTTGACAATCCGACCTTTTCCTCAATCTGGTCAATGTTCTGAGTGTAGCAGCGGACGAGCTTCCCACGATCTCTCAGGTGGCTGATAAACCGATGTGAACTTGTAGGCTCCACGTCCCTGACCTTTTGACGTAGAGTAGTTGCAAATGTGTAAAACACAGATGTTCTGAGAGGATCCGCCCATATAGACGCGTCAAACAAGTCCTTGCCTTTCATATTTGGTAGCGTAGTCTTGCCAGAGCCAAAGCTTGTTTGCGACATGCTGATTGGGTTTGAGGGCGGGGTATCGTCGACTTCTGATGGCGATGTACTGCTCCGACGGCTAGGGCCGTCTTCTGATGAAGTATTTGAGGAGAAGGGGTCGAAGAGAACAGGAGGAGGAGACGATAACGGTGACGAGCTTGGTGGAACGACGGAATCGGTCAAGTGGCTGCGTCGCGTCCTTCTTCGGAAGGCAGAAGGTGGCGGGATGTTCAAATCCTCGGGCGGAGGCGACGAGAGAGGAGAAGTCGGAGGTTGCGCGACAGCTATTGTCGAACGTGTTGTTCTAGCATTGATTAATGACATGCCATCTGGGCCGTTAGGTTGCTGTTCATCATCCGGTTCGCCTTCAACTTGAATCGTGTCTGCGATTTCCTCGTGATCCGCCTCGTGACCTTCTAACTGAACTTCTATTTCGTCCTTCATTTCGCTCAAATCCTCTTCGAATTTTGGGGAGAGATCGCACGATACTCTTCTCCTCTTGCTCGCCCGGTGGGTATCTGGGTCGGTCGATTCATTGTCGCTCGAAACATCAGCCGGACGCGCCTGTCGGGCTGCCGCGTCGAACTGGGCCTGGATCAGAGAGTACAGACCATTCTCTGAGCGAAAGTCCTGGGCCAATTAGCAATCATTCGACAATTGTGAGTATCAAAAACCGCCTCGAAGCGCATGCAATTAAGCTCGGTAGCGGTTGCGGAAGAAGCTCACAGGAATGCCCGAGTTTGTGCTGATTCCGGCACCGGTCACGACGATGACCTTTCGCGCTTTGAGTAGGCCATTCGCAATGTCCCTTAGATCGTCCTGGGACTCCGGTGAAACGTGTGTGGTGGGCATTGTCGTCGAAGGTAAGGAGGATATGAAGTCGGCCGCGTCGCGATATAGTGGCGGGCGGGTCTAAGCCGCGATCGCGTGAAACCGACAAGGGTATTCACGAGCTTACAATTGTTGAAGTTGAATACACCTTGTCGTCATTGTGGTCTGGGTATTTGTGGTTGAAGCAGTGTAAATGACTGCAAGGTGATTTATGGTGTGAGGTTCAAGTTCACTTCCTTAGTAAGTTTGGCGGGCATAAGAGTTGGAGGCGTCGGAGCTGAACTGGGGTCGCGAAGCGGGAGGGGACCGCGCCGGGCGAGATATTCAACGGCCGGCCGGGATAAGCAATAAGTAGTTATTTGGAACGATATTTTGAACCTGGCAGGTCTTAACAAAATGCCTGAATATTGCTGCTTGATCAAAATTGGATGTTGAAAGCAAAGAAGAGAGTGAGCAAGAATAGATGAGAACGCGGCTTCTGGACCGGGCCTTAATTAAGGTCCAAGTGCCCGCTCTTGTTATGTGACGCGCTTTCCAGAGGCTGGGCTGAACTGGGGTGATGCTGAAATCGGTTATCGATAAGCAATTGGAAGATGGAAGTCCCCGAAAAAGGGCCAACTGACCGCTAAACCGCCCACTGAGGCTACAAATGCCCCACTATCTACTATCTTCAGCGCGACAACTTTACCATGGGATGATCACGCCTTCACAACAAGATCAATTGTGGCATACATTGGATTGATTTATGTTCCTATTGCTGTCTAATATTATCAGGTATATGGGAAGAATGTACTGTTAATAATGGTACACAAGCGGTCAGGAGCTGTTCAAACAGCCACTAACACATCAAAAAACTTTTGGAAATCAGATGGCACTCCCAGACCCGTGATAGCATCCCAGCCCTTTGCTGCCGGCCAACCTCCAGGGCTGCCACCCTTTCTAAAAGTACACGAAAGACTTTCTCCTTCAGCCGCGTCCTGAAGCACAGCTTGCACGTCCTCGGAATAAAGAACCTCATTGATCCAACCCAAGACATCCTTGCCCTTGCGCACGCGCGCGTCGTTGATAAGGGCGATCATGGCTGCAACTACAGGTGTACTCGCGCTTGTTCCTCGAAGTGCTCCTGATGATCCAGCTACCCGAGTAATATAGTTCGTTGCTGCAGCAGAAATGTCAGGCACTGCTCGGTTACTGGCGTTGAAGTACCCGTCGAGATGACCGCCAAGCGCCTTAACGTAGCTCTTCACAGAAGCATCCTGCCATTTCTCACGGGGGAAGTACTGCGAAAAACCGCCTCCACTGAACTCCGCGCCTTCAAGAGGTTCTAATCCGGCTGTCACGCCTCCAATGCTGGTTACCCATGGGCAAGTCGCGGGGAAGGCAGCCATAGCAACATCCTTATTGCTGCCATCGTTGGTGCGACAGGTTGAGTTGCTTGCTCCTTTGGAGCCGCCGTCACCTGAAGCTGCAAGAATAGTCGTGCCTCGAGCTGTCAAGAGACCGAACAAGGAGCAGACGCGTTCGGCATACTTGCGCGGAATCGAGACCTCGTTATCACCGTAGGACACGGAAAGGACATGGGGAACTTCGTCATCGGAAAGATCGAGGAGGTAGTCGATGAACTCAAGGTAGGGTTCATTGTCGTTATATTCTTCGGGTACTTCGTCACCGTCATCGTCCAGTGAAGGACCACGGCCGTCCGAAATGTAATAAGTGATATTAGTGGGATAGCCCAGTGCCATAGCATACTGAACATCGAGAGCTGCCTCGTTTCCTGATGCAGAGAGGTTCTGCGAGTTCTTGCCACCATTGACCGACTGGACTGAGTAGTTGTAATGGGCATCGTAAAGGGGCTTGGCGAAGGTCTTAAGGAATTCATCGCTATCCTCATAGTTGGCATTTTGCTCGAGGAAACCGGCAATGCCGAAGCGGATAGAAGAGGTCTTGTTAGACGAAGGGCGTTTAATGTTGTAAAGCTCAAGAAGACAGTCGGGCGTCACGACCGGGTTGCAAGCAACGCCACGCCTCTCCAGATGCATGCTTTCCAGCATGTCTGGGGTGAAGCTTGGGTCGGGACTGGTGAGTTCTTTCTTGGGCCGCATGAAGTTGGCAATCGGATGAATGAAGTGAATAGCATCGGCGACAGACTCGGGCACTGAGTATTTTTTGGTTCGAAGAACAGGCTTTTGGTCTTCAAACTGATAGAATCCCATCTCTGTATCTAGAAGATCCTGGGCGGCCTTGACAGTGGTCTTGACATGAACCCAGTCCTTGTCAGGAGTGGCCTTTGCCGCTACACCTTTACTCTTGAGCCATGATAGTACTTGATTGACATCCTCTTGGTCCGGATCTCGGAGGGCGAGCGCCTCTTTCTGGCTGAGGTGACGCTGTATGTACTTTCCAGATGTGACATCGCGTGATCGTAGTCTCGTCTTGAGATTGTGGATATCGGGCTGTCGCATAGCAATAGAGAGTCGTAGAGCATGGTTGGATTCGACAGTTCGATCGACCTTTTCCCATCCATCTGGGAGGACGGGAGTATCTTCGAGTGTGATAGATTTGGCAGCGCTGAGTCCGGCCAAGGCCAGAGCCGTGAGAAATGCCCTGGGTATCATGATTTCTGTTGTGAACGGATGATTTCGTACAAGATGAACAACAAAGAAGAAATTGATGTTTTGATAACCAGTTTGCTTTAACTGGTAATGATGCGGTGTATGTTGCTCCAGGCACACCAAGACACAGTCTGAAGAAGAAGAAGAAGGTGAAAGGTGTTACTTGCTAAACAAGGTGAGTTGGATCCTCGTCCGTCTAGTCAATGGCTCCTAACACTTTTGTAAACGAACGACTTGAACTAACACAACACAACACAGCTCGTGAAACGTAACGGCAATCCAATGTTTATAATAAATATGCTACTGTACTGACAACGAGGTCATGGTTCCACTACCAAAGGGGGATCATCTTAATGCCGTCATATTTACTGGGTCTAATTGTTAAAAATGGCGGATCTGAAACTTCATCTCGCGCATTAAAGCGGGTTTGAAGGGAGGCTTTTCTTCGTGTTCGAATGAATGTTTGCTGGTTGCACATCGCAATACAGAATAACAACCAACCACAGCAGCTAAATCGTAAATCTCGCGTCCTCAAGTGGAGATGTTGCTTGACGAGACAAGAGAGTTTTGAATGAATCGCGTGGGTACTGCGACTGCCCAGTCGTATGACTTTAAACGAGAGACTGTTGAGTTGGCGTTACTCGTTTCGAATACATGATGGCATAATATGGATCTCAAAAGATGGATGAATTCTATTTTGGAGGTTAATGCTAACGCCGCATCGGCCCCACGTTAGACATGGATCCCATCTGCCCATCAATCCAGGGATTCAAATCACGTGCCTTTTCACATGACTCTGACTTCCTTTGAATTCCCCCCGCCAGGGCGCCTTCAAGATGGGCCCTGGCCTTATTACCGAATGCACTCTCCACAAAGCTGCGTGCAATTCTTTTTTATGATATATCGACATCCGCAAAAGCCGAGGTTGAGAGAAGACTTTGAAACCCGAGATGCACATGGAAGAAAAACACCTCGCACCTGGATCGGGCTTATGGTCTTGCAAACTCCGGACCATGGATAAATATCCCACTCTTGATCGACCACTGGCAGATGGCCATGAATAGCCACCAAATCATAGAAGAACATTACACTACTGTACCTTTATGGGACGGCTGAGTTATCCGTTTGAGCCCAGCCCAAAACCTCGAACTTTGACGGGACGAAGAGATTCTTTGTCCTAAGCCAAGGCCTTAAGACGCACGATGGACTCCGCTCTCGTTGCCCCTCATGCACCGCTAGCTTCAACTGACACAGTTTAGACAGTATGATTTGTTCTCTTAATAATCTAGGCCGCAATTGATCGTGTCGGTCACTCCTCAGCAAACCATTCAGACCCGTTCGTGCGCATTTCAACCCACCAAATATCCACTGTCTTGCAGGTTTCTTGGGCTCCACAGCCGATGGTCCGAAGGATGTGACGACGACCCGAAGACGCTAACAGTTCTTCTCCAAACCTCCATGACATTGGTCAATAAGAATCTTCATCCTGGCTGTGGCTCGCCGTGGGGTTCCCAATTGGTCAAAGAAATTGCATACCGCAACTCGGAATGCGTCTCTTGTTCGATCTCACCTGCAGCGTGCGTGGGATAGAAGACACGGTCTACGGCTGCAAACCAATCAAGAAAGCATTCGGCCCATGATGTGCAGTTTGCGCGGAGTTAAAGGGACTTGAGTTAGTAGTTTGGCCGTCATCCATACATGGCAACCTTGGGCTGTGGATTCATACCTCCGCCGTCGACCCAGACGTGGGTGCAAGACCGGCGGGGTTTACTTGAGCATTTTGTCTCGAGGATATGCCTTAAAACCTTAGCCTATGCTCATATTTTCGATTCAACTTTTCTCGTTTCTCTCTCTCTCTCTGTCAACTAGCAGAATCCCCTGTTTCTCCCTGTCACGGACACATAGCAGCTACTTACCTCTTTGAAGTCCACTCCATCAAATCATCATACCCACCCGCTACGGGTTATACGTGACCTTCAAGATGACCGGTTCTGAATATCTCAATGTCTTCAAAGGACCTAACTCGGTCCGCAACTATTTTGATCCTGAACAGTCACCACCTTTACCTCTCGTGGAAATTCCCGATAGCATCAACCCTTACCGCCGTGATGGCGTCCGAATCTACGCCAAGATGATGACTATGCACCCGGCCACTAATGTCAAAGTGATGCCTGGTTAGTTTTCCAAACCCCGGTGGCCGCTGGTCAGATAGCTGATTTTTTTACTTGCAGCTATGAACTTGCTAGAAAACGGCGTGGAGCCTGGCAAGACAAAGACTATCGTTGAGAGTAGCTCGGGTTCTACTGTCATTTCCATGGCCATGGTCGCCCGTGCCTTTCACGGTATTGATGATGTTCACGCCTATCTCAGCAATAAGACAAGCGAGACCAAGCTGCGTATGATGCAATTTTTCGGACTTAATGTGTAAGAAATCAACCATTGTTCCGAGCAAACTGGGTACTAACGGCTGGAAAGTACCTTATTCGGCGGACCTGCTCAGCCGACGCCTGTTGATGAGCGAGGTGGTATCAGAGCTGCAGCTCGCAAAGACGCAGAGTCCGAATCTGTGTGCAGCCCTAACCAATACATCAACGACGATGTAAGTTTCTTCTTGCTGCTCATTTGTGCTGCCACATGCTGATGAGCCTGGATTTAGAACTGGAAATCTCATGTGCGATGGACCGGCCCCCAAATTCACCGCCAGCTCCCAGAGATCAATGTGATTGCCGCATCTATGGGAACTTCTGGTAAGTTTTGTTGCTCTCAGATACAATACGCCAGCTAACGTTGATCCTAGGTACCATGACTGGTCTGGGAACCTACTTCAAGGAGGCCAAGCCTTCCGTATACCGAATTGCGTATGTTCACTACCTTGAAACTGGGCAGAGCAGTTACTAATATTTGCAGTGTATGCACCAATGCTGGAGAGCGTGTTCCTGGTCCTCGCGAGTACTCTTTGATGAGTGAGGTTGAGTTCCCATACCTAGCCTCTCACGATGCGCTTGAGGAGGTCGGCGCACCGGACTCATATTCACTATCACTCGATCTTACCCGACAAGGCATCGTTTGTGGTCCCTCATCAGGTTTTACCTTGAAGGGTCTGTTTCAGCGTATCGAGAAGTTCAAGCAGGAGGGAACCCTTTCTAACCTCTCGGGACCTAATGGAGAGATCCATTGTGTCTTTATGTGCTGCGATCTTCCCTTCCAGTACCTAAACGAATACTTCCAGAACCTCGGCCCTGAGAAGTTCAGCCCTCTTCGAAACGAGGTATGTTGATTATAGTTGACAAAGGACGAACAAAGCTAACAAAGCAAAGCGCTTGAGAAACGTCGATCTCTACCGTTACGACGACGCCTGGGAGCTCAACTCTCTGTCTGCTCTGTCCAGCTACTTCACCATTCACCCACTCGGCACCCACGATACCGTCTTGTCACTCGCAGACCAAATTGATAAGGCTCTTACTCCTTCGACCAACACTCAAATCCTGGATTTCCGACGCTCATCCGACTACGATGCTTTCCACCTACCCAACTCAGTCAACATGCCCCTCAAAACACTACGAAATGGGCCTGCTAGTGGCAGCCCGTTTGCCAATCCCGCCGACGAGTGCGCCATGCTCGAAGAGGTCTGGCTTGAGCTGGAGAGCCTTTTCAACGTCAAGAACAAGGACGGCAGCCGGAATGCTAGCGCTGAAGCACTCATGTCAATCCTTCGGGGCAAGAGGGTATTAACTCTGTGCTACGATGGTGATAGCGCCAGAGTTGCTAACAGCGTCCTTCGTGCCAAGGGCGTTGAGGCAGAGACCATCCGCGGTGGCTACAGTGCTCTCGCTAAGTTGCAAATGCCTTGCAATGACACATGCGAAGTTGTTTCTATCCCTGTTTCTGTGGAAGCTTAAACAGATAGGAGACGATATTCTTCTATATACCATCAGAGGACTCCTGTTAGTCCTCCCATTATGCTGGGGCGCTTCATCTGGCCGGAAGTGCAGTGGGCATCCGGGGCTGGATGGCTTTTCCCGGATCTGTCTCTAAACAGGGACATCGGATTTGGAACTCTCGTTCTTTTTCAACCATTACGACTTATGACCAAGACATGAAATAGTATAGCTTGAGGGTGGAGTGAGCTTCAACGACTCGCAGTCGCGCAGTGGGGCGAGGTCTCGAAACCAGAAGTACAGTGGGTTTCTGGGTTTCGAGGTACCGACTTCAACGTTCACATTTAGTGCAAAATAAAGAGCTTCCAAATCATGATTATTATCTTGCCCATTACTAGTGTTCCGAACCTGTTGGATCGATGGTTGTGGGACTGGTGTCAACAAGAACTGTAATACCAGGGCAATGCCAAATTCTCTACCAGCAGGTATGAGCTACCACATAGTGATTTCTGTTTATCTCGAGTTCAGGACGAAGTCCAACATATACTTAGCTTAACTTTGTACGGAAGCGCCGGTACTAATATTTTGTCTTACACTATTTGAAAGGTTTATAACCTCGATCACCCGTTTAGGCCGATCATTCCTTCGATAAGAATTCTAGAAGGCTTCTTGAATGGTTCCAGAACAAAGCAGAGTTAGCTTCCCACATCCTCAAAGTCAACTATCATGCTGGCCCATGCATTCCTTCATACTGTTGGCTAATATTCTTACCACAGAGCCAAACACATAAACTTCAGTCCATGTGGCACCAGGCTTCTCACTAAACATTGGGGGAAGATTTCGGGGATAACATGGCGGGTGAGGAATGCGGCAATGAGGCATGTGTGCACTTAGACCAGGACATTGAGAATTCCATCATCTCAGGATTCGTCTACAGAATACAGTCTCTCATAGGCCTTATGAGAAGATTATAATGTTCTTCACATGAAAAAAATGCTTCCTGTGGTAATCCCTGTCCTAGGACTATCTTACCTGAATGATAGTACATAGATTGAATCAATATTCGCTTACATTCCATTAGCACATCTCAACCTCTGCTCTGGTTTATCTTTTGTTTCCACTCCGGAAATCCGATTTCTTGGTCCGTTATAAATGACGGAAGAGGCAAGAAGGTCTAAATTCATGGGCCTAAAGAATCCTATCAGATTGGTGCCTTTCCCAAGGGAAACCCTTAAACTTTTGTAGTGCACGGCTATAAAGTCTCGAATTGGCTAACGTAAAGAAGATTGAGCGTAAGGAATGGAACCCAGTAGCCTGGTTTTGTTAGTGCAGATCTGTCAAGCTTGCAGTAAACGGTAACTAGGGTGCCAGTCACCAGTCATCAGTCACCAGTCACCAGTCACCAGTCACCAGTCACCAGGAAGCAGATCAACTGCCATACAGCGATCACTGACAAGGCCTTTGACGCCCCAGACATTGAGACTCATCAATAAGCTTACACAGCAGTGGCAATACTTCGGAGATGACCTAAGGCGTGCAAGTGAAACGCCTCTTTGGATGGTGGTGCTTGCAAGCGGGGGCAGATAGTCCGGTAGAAGTTATAGGAGAAATGCCTGGAGGATGGCCTGGATATTGAACACGAGTGCTGATTGACTAGAGTTGTATAGTTAAACAGATAAACGGAGTTCCTGGCGCGGCAATGCGTGTCTGCAGGAACACCAACGGTTTAGCTTGCATGCCTGCAAGGAACAGGTTCTAATGTCTCGGGAGGACCAGCCTTGGCAGCTCAAATAGGCAATTCATAGTCGGGTCGAGCATAACCTTGTCAAGACAGGTCGTGATGATACACTCAACTAACAGAAACAGAACAACCTTCTACCTACCTGTCCTGGCCGTTCACCATAACCCTCTTTCTCATCCTTCTCCCTCTCTTCCATCTCAATACTTAGTCCTATCATTTCCCCTTTCAGATCAAATCCGCCTCCACACCCCCAAAGCGTCAAAAGCCCACTTCCGCATTTGACAGCGCGGCGTCAACCTTGGCATCCACAGCATGGTCTAATATCACTTTGACCCTTTTCTCCACAGAATGTTTATCGTCTGCTCTCCAGTCGGGCTTCTCCCGCTTCCAGGCCTCACCCTAGAACAGAGGCGTCGTGCACGAGACAAGTTGAGTCCGTGTCCGTTTGAGCCGTCAAGAGCTGGTGAATTTGATATGATGAGGTAGGATCGTCTCGTGGCAAAATGAATAGTTGGGAGGACATACTTTAACTGCCCCTGATTTCTCGATCGTCAGGCCATGAGGCGTCACGCGCGTCTCAGAAGTATAAGGGTCCAAGCGGAGATAGACAGTAAAATCGGCTGCTTCTGGTGTCCAACAGCCCAGGTAACAGGCAATTGTAAACTTCCAAATATGTAAATCGTATCAACAAACATCCGTTAGAAAGTGTGGTCCTTCCATTCTTCGGACAAGACCCAGACATTCTTGATAGCGCCGAACCTCAAGAAACCAGCACCATATTGAAACTTTATTAGAGTTAGAAGAGCATCTACTCAACTCTAAATGACAGGCACGGAACCCTGGACCCGCCTCAGAATGGGCCGTGGCGTCGGTCGAAGCCGTATCACAACCCTCACATCCGCGCCAACTAGCCCAAAGCTTACATCCTTCAGAGCCAACTATCGAATGGGCTCGGCATGGGGTAAATCAGGGTGACCCCTGTGGATATAAACTCGCAGGCTTGCCCAGCCGAGATTGAGAAAGAGTGTGAGAGAGCGGGTTGTAGTGTCTCAGTTTTGATACATTTCACTTGAACATTCATTCATTTATTCATTCATCCAGTCATTTCGTCTTCTTCCTTCAATCTTTATTCTTGACTTGTGCGACAGACATTCCTTTCACACACTATCGCCAACATGAAGTCTCGTCGAACTCATCGATCAAAGTCTTTCCCGACTGCTCAGTCTCCCCGAAAGTCGTTCTTTTCCATCATCTCTCGTCGTCTTTCTCTCAGTTCTGTGCGACGGTCCAACTCTGTTCGCCTGTACGACGATAGCGACGATGATCTAGCCCAAGTGATTCCCGCCGAGGTAAGAAACCGCACGTCTCTTCTTTATCATCGCCATGGCTCACAATAGTAATAGGTTCAACCACCATCCACATCATCCCGCATTTCTCGCCGAGCCTCTCGCTTCTGGTCCGCTTCCGCGTCCAACCAGTTCGAAGATGATAACTCTATGCCTCAATCTCCAACCTATTCCAGCTTTAGCGGCGCAGCCTATGTCCCCCGTCACGCCGCAAGTGACTTCTCAAAGACAGCTTCCAACCGTCTCACCGCCATGGCTGAAGCCGATGAGACTACGCTCTGCTCATTCAACTGCCGCACCAACAGAAACACAAGACGCATTAGCACCGACGACGAGTTCGATGTGGATCATCGTGAGCGCGCTCTTGCCGCCTTGACCGCCAGACGCAGCATCGCCCAGTCAAGTGAAGGAAGCAACGATAGCAACAACGACTACACCCTTTTCTTGGCCGATGCTGCGGCTGGCCCAGATGCTCGACGCCGGAGATCAGCGGCCGCTTGGGCTGAGCTCGAACAGAGGACGGCGGTTGCGAGCCGAAGGACCAGCGGTAGTGATCCCCTTATCAGTCGACAGAGCCGAGTACAGAGCACATATCTGGGCGTGCCTGGCAGTGCGCATGAGTCGTCAAGGCCAGCAAGCTCAGTCGCCGTGAGCGTCGCCGAGTATATCAGGCCTGTGCAGGTAGGCAGGGTTTGGTAGATGGTAGAAGTTGTCGAATAGAGTAGCCGGCGAGCTGCGGGTTGTGATTGAGAAACTTGGATGGGCGTTCTTAGGCAGGCGTTTTGGATGATATCAACGAGTAGATTCGGATAGGTGCATGTAACAGCCATGCCAGCGTTCTTTATCAGAGACCACAACAAGCGCGTCTGCGCATATATAGGATCAAAATACACCGTGTTTCCTTTGTCGAACTGCTTATACCTCTGATTAGCCCACCTCAACTTGTCAAGACAACGGTATGCTTCATCAAGATGATCGGACCCTCTCGGTGAATGGTGAAACCAGCACTTGGTTGAAGCATGACATGTCAAGGGTTTGTGGTATTGATAAGCCACCGCGGCCATATATATGAGATGCAAAGCCCCAAACGCCGATTTCCAACGCGATCCGTACTATCGCGGGATACATGGTTCATCTCATGTCTTCATGCAAAAGAAAGTTGCCTTCCATTGCGCTCAAATCAGTAACCCCTATAAGATGCACCGTAGTAAAACAAGCCAGTCCGTAGACTAACATAAACCAACATGATATCCCAAAGTGCAAATATACCCAACTGTACATCTTGTGACCATCAATGACCGATACCAAAGGGAACCATGACGCCAATCCTAGCGTGCTCAAGATAGAAACAACACCTGAACCAAGCGAGTCATCGAAACACCTGATGGGTGAAACCTCGTGTCCTCCAAGTGCATCTCATGATAGCTCGAGTAGCTAGAAGGCCAAGTGACTGGCCTTGCGAGGCGAATCGAGCATGGTGAATGCCCAATCTGTAAACGAAACCAAACAACCATATGAGTCCTCATGTCTGCACAATTCCGGCGATATTTCTTCGTGGGATCTGAATTTCCTCATCATCAGAGCTGTCAGCCGCTTCCGCACTCGCCTGATCAAGCATCCTCTCAATATCCTCATCTCGCAGCGGTTTTCTCGTCTTCCCATTTCCTATCCCAATACCACTTGGTAGCGATAGGGTCCCTCTCAAGTGACTTCGACCACCGTTCATGCGCCTTCTTGGTGTCCCTCTGTTGAGTGCACCATAATGCTGTTGCGGTGAATCCAAATCCATCGGCGAACCAGGAGGTGGAGCCATGGGAGACTTATCGTAAGGAGGTCTTCGTCCTGGCTGAGGTTGGCGTTGTGATGAGGGTAGGGGTTTCCTGGGTCCTGATGGCAGCGCATGCCTTGGAGGCAGAGGCCTGGTCATCCCACTATTGGGCCCAGGTGATCCGTTGGGTGAGAAAGCGTGTTTCAAGTTGGCAGAGTTCCCTGGACTACTCATAAAAAGCAGGGTCTCAATGGCATCTTGTTCCCTAACATTTTGATGCGGTGACATGAGAATTGGGTCGGCCATGGTGCGGGATCTAACTCCATGCTGCAGATTAGAAGACTGAGCAGGAGTATGAGGTGAGGCAGAATGAGAATGTGATAGCATGCCCGGAGTTCGATGAGGGTTGGAGTTACGACGCGGGTTCGCTTGAGGAGGCAAGAGAACTGAGGGCCGAATAGGTGCTGGAGGAGCAAGTGTAGGTTTGTTCCATGATGCTTTTGGCGGCGTGTTTGATTTTCGACGCTGGAGAGAGTCATATGGTAAGGGAGCTGATGAGGAGGGTGGTTTGTTCATGGGTATCCGGGGGCTCGCTGAGGAGCCATGTCGGCGATGGACAGTAGATGTACTTGAAGCTGGAGATGCAGCTTGTGATGCCATAGTCTCAACCTCTCCGAGTGAGTTGGACTGCCAACCATTGTTGACCTTGACCATGGCATAAGACAGGCGCGTTCGTAACTCGTTTGACAACTACAACTGGCGTGTTAGTCGTGATTTACAGGGCAATCCGAACATGCACTCAAGTAGCGACGCGGTTCTCCGTTAGATAGATAGCTTTAACATACCTCTCCAATGTGACCGCCTGCTGCTGTCGATGTCCTGCTCATAGCACTTGGGTTTCTCGAGTGGCCCTTGACAGGACTTTGGCTATCTGTTCGGCTTTTAACCTCACCGTCTGCCATCCGTTTCCGTGAACTCGAGTTATCTGTAGCTATTCTGTCCTGGGCGGCAGCAATCTCGGAAAGCTGCAGCAACTGGCTGTCCTGACTGGACGGGCCTGGTGCACAGTTGCTAGCATCGCTCGCTGGGGGCGTGAATGCGGGATCGGTCGAAGTGGTCATGGTGGTGTCCTGTGAGCCCGTGTTTGAATGGGGATGGCTCTGTGTAGAGCCATCGTCGCGGTCGACAGAGGGCTTGCTCTGCATTTTGGCGATAGCAGCAGCGACGACGGCATGGGCGGTTGTAGTTCTGACTATTGGAGTAATAGCAGCGCCGTCGGCAGGCGCAGCAGCAGTAGGCGTTATCGACGCAATCGGGTGGGAGGCTCGCGAGAGCGCGTCGGCCGGGGGTAGTACCGCGAGATCCCCACCTTGTCGCGCTCCCGTCGTTGTCTCAGTAGTAGCGTCTGGTCGAGGGTCGGCTGTCTTAAACGGTGGAGGAGGCGCGATACGGTTGTTGTTAAGCACAATCTCACCCAGAGGCCGATTTGGAGTCATGTCGGTGACAAGGAACCTCCCAGGCAAGATATGGGAGAGTTGTGAGGGCGAAGTCAAGTCGTTGGAGGGGCCACAATTGGAGCGATTCCAGAACGTATAAGCCTGTACAAGAGCCCTCACTTTAGGCGCTGTAGACCGACAAGTGAAGTGGAGGGTGCTATAGAGAGCCCCAGATGAGATGGGTCCAGGGTCTAGACAGAGACCGCGCGGCGGGAAACCCGGGCTACCCAGGGAGCTAGAGACGAGGACAAGGGAAATAATTGGGTTTGGCTAGGGCGCGAGAGTGACGATGTTGATGTATTTTGTTGTTTATTTGTTGTAATCCATTTTGTGGTAAAAAAGAAACATGCATAAACGATAGTTCAGATGATGGAAGGACAAGAAATACCCACGTCAGGGAGCATCAGTCAGAGGAAGGTCGAAAGGCTTGGTGGTAACCTAGTCCAGGCAAGTGCACCGAAATGTTCCTGCCTGCCCTTCATTTGCAGGTGCAGCTGGTGGTTAGGTTTATTTGAATGGATGGTTTTACGCGGTCTGATACGCGACTTGGCTTGACTCGGTCAGAGCAAAAACACCTTAAAAAGTGCGCATGCATGGGGGACGTTCTTAAAACCCATGCCTGAACGCAAACTGCTAAAGATACACTAAGTTTTAGTGGCTGCAGAGGACCATTGTAGCACGTTCTTCCACTGGAGTTAGCTGCTACAAGCCTTAAGTACTAGGTTTCCGGTCAAGGATTACAGTCCCGTCGGGCACGGATCCATGAGGGTGTGGATGGTAGAGAGAAGTACTGGCTATCCGGGTCGCGTGCTCCATTAAATGTGACAGTGAAATGCTTGGAATGATATATAGAACACGATCAAGGTAGGTTGAGGGCATATTGATACTATACCGCAGTGTAGCCCGTAGCTAAAGTGGCCGGCCCTACAAGCGAGGATTGACTCCCCGCATGCAACTTGAAAATATTAAAAGCCGCGTGGCGCTGCAAGGTTTTACCACGATCTCTGATACTGAGACGTGGAAATTTCCATTGCGCAATGCGTAGACATCAGTCAAAAGGACTCAACATCGCTACTTTAGTCGATAGACAGAATGGCATATGCTTATCAAAAATACTCGTCAGCTCAATGCATACACAAATACCTGCCTAAGTGCGTACGACAGCGATGACCTCACCCCTGTAACCCCAACTTCGTCTGGTGCCCCCTCCATCTGATCATGGGCGAAAGCCAAGACCCATGACACGCTTGGGCCAAAAAGCGTTTGTGACGCGAGATCACATGACCTTTGTAATCGCATCATGGTTGTATCAACTAGATGGGATAGGACGGAAATGATCCAGAAAGAACAACATATATCAATCAGACAACTATTCAAGAATTTCTTATGTTAATTCTTTTGGAGTCTATGCCTCTATTACGTTAATTTCCCAGTGTATAGTCTTGTTGTCGTGAAAACTTCCTGTCTATATCATCTTGGTATCAATCAGCTTGTAATGCATTTTCTAAACAGGCCCCATGTGACGGCTAACAACACCGAGCTGTCCCTCAAAAGGTCCCGCAGTCTATCCGGACGCTGGCGCATCAACTCCACCATGTCCATAGACGCCTCCATCCAGAATTACTCCCTCGTTGTTATCCAGATCATGCTGGACTCGCTGCCATCCCTTCTTCTTTCTTGACTCCCTTCCTTCAACTTCAGCGCCCTTACCCTTGGCATCAAACACTGGTTTAATCAGTGAGCCTAGCAAAGGGTTCCCGCTGAACGCTCCGCCACTTCTTCCAAGATTCTTATTTCCCGATGTCTCCTCAAGAGTGCCATCGTTGACCTCGTTGGCAACGTCCTCATCAGACTCGGGAGTAACAGGTCGTTCGACAGCTGCCATCTTGCGGACAACTTTGCCGCCCACCACGTCAATGCTCACAACTTGCTTTCGCTTCTCATAGTCTGGCCGTGCGCTCCATTCCATCTCTCGAAGCACCTTTTGCTGGCGCTTCAGTTCCCGCGCCCGCTCCTCAGGAGTTGCCCACATGCTACCTGTTCCTGTAAGCGCTCCACCGACGTCAAAATCAGCTGCCTCGTCGCGGACTGTTGTTCGTCGAGCATTTTGTGCCTGAAAGTTGAGCAGCTTATCACGATGCGCACGGGCCTTGGCTTCAGCATCGCTCAATGAAGTACCGTCGTTGCCACGAGGTTGAGTAAATGGAGCCGGTGTCTTGGCAACATCAGGACGACGATTGGCGTCTCGATTGGCGGCCATTCGTTCACGCCCTCGCTCGTCTTTGAGCTCTCTCACCATCGCCTGAACATCATCTGGCGTCAGAAGCGGGCTACCGCAAAAGGTGCAAGGTCCCAGTCCCTCCTTCATACATATCACCTTGCCGCAAGAGAGACAGTTGGGCGCTGCACCCTGAAGAGGATGTCTCGTAGCAACGCAATTGCATTTCCTAGCCTTGGAATTATCCAATGAGGGATTTGTTGAAATTTCAAGCGCCCTGATGGCAGCATCTAGATCAGTGATAGCGGTTGAAGCGCCAGTCATTGGCATGCCTCCAGCTATAGATATCTTGGTGCTGGTTGCAGCTGGCTTTGGTGTAGAGCTTCGTGATACTGGTGTCGACTTTGATTTCGATTTTGGTGGTCCATCCGCAAGAAGATAGCCAGCCGAGGCATGCTGCTTTGGTGGAGGCTTTGCGACGGGCTTGGGATCAGGTTTCGGGGTACTCGATCGTGAAGCATTGTTACTGCTCGGTGCGCTCGAACGTTGAGGGATGTAGTCCAGGCTCAGGTCCTTTTTGCTATATGTTGTTCCTGCAGGCGCGGCATAATCGTTCACCTGTCTTGCTTGAGGTGTGTGAATATTTGCTTTCTTCTTTTTTGGTTGGCGTTTCGACTTAGGGACAGCATCAATAGATTGCGACTCGGGTTCGGGTGGCGCAGCGGCGTTAGAATATGATGAGCTTCCAGGCGCTGAGGTTTGTCGTCGAGAGTTGAAAGATGATATAAACTCGATCGCTTGAGGGGAATCGCCCAGGAGGTTTCCAAAGTGATCAGCAGCTTCTGCTGTGGAAAGGGTAGAGGCGTAATCGAGGACCTGCTTGAGTTCCTCATCAGGTAGCGGTAACAGCTGCGAGAGCTGTGAGATAGACATGGCGCGGATATTTGGTCGTCGCGAACGATTTTAAGGTAGTTTTTCAATAAATGCGACACAATCTTGGTTTTCTATTTCAATCGTGAGGTGGAAAGAGTTGGATGGGACTGTTGACGTCGTTGAAAGAGAGAGCTTGGAGCTCCCCCACCAAGCCATCTTTAGCCCCTCCAAAGTCAAATACCCTACAAACATTCAGTGTGCTGAGTCACTCGCCGAGTGCTCACTTCCATATAACCTCCAAGTATACCGACGCAACCGAATACAATACGGATGGCTAGGAAAATGTCTGAATGGCAATAAACTTATTCTCTTTGAGAAATCCGATTCTGATGATAATTGTTCTTAACAGCGAAGGTTGGTTGAAGTTGGAACAGCCTGACCGCTTAGGTAGGTTGAACTATGATTGAAGGAATCCATTCCCGAGATGGAGTCGCATATGATCGGTCATCGGTTTCTCCTCCCGTTCAAACCATCATGGCCTCGGAATAGAAGTGTTATTCATTATAGGTTATAATTTATTAGTTTCTTTTTAAGACATGTAGATGATTGTAATTTTATAGCCAAGCCCTAAAGAGCCTTATGACACAGGTGTCATGAACTTATGCTCTGGATCATATTAATTCGTGATCTTGATTGCATTGATAGAGTCTGGGTATTTATTGAACCCTCTGGCATGGGCAGTTATAGCATACTTCTGCCAAAGTTATATTCATAGGCCCTTATAAAAGATTTTGAAGTTCAAAGCGTTAAGTGTTTCGTACTCAATTACAAAGTTTGCAAACACCATCTATCGGGTCTAGGTAGGCGATACAGAACAAGTATCGATCAGTCGCGTATAATTCGAGAAGTTACCGGGTGAAGGGATAAAGTGCGAGTTTGAAGCGAGCCAACCAGGACAGACAACTGCTCCCCGGCTTGTTTACTTCATGATGGTCTGACTATGCTCCTCCCCCAGATCTAGAGATGAGATGATCGAGATAGTAGATATAAAATGGTAAATTACAATTGTAATAACAGATATTGAAACGATGGTTATGCCGATGTGTCCGTGAACGCTGTACCGTGCCAATTGATCAAGAATTTTTCTTACAGAAGCAATTCTTGTGAGTAGTCCTTGTAAGTGAGGTTGTTGAGACAAAAAGCCTCGCTTACCTTACCCAGGTAAGTAGCTTTTACACCGAACCTCAGGAAACCGGGACAGCCGCGCAGTTGTTCAGTACACATAATTATTAGGTTTATATCTGTCCGATTAAAATAGGCTGAACAACTACAATCTATTCAACTCCTAAATATGTCACCAGCTCCCATAACCAAACCGAGCATGGATTTGCCGTCCGTTGCTCCGTCCTTTTCTCGAAATTCCGAGTTCACTCCGGGCCACTCAGCTTGATGCGCTAAACCCAACAAGGTATAGCCGCCATTGAATTGCGTCGTTTGGATGGAGCTCCCCCCATCCTGTCGCCTGTCTCTTGCCGGGTCTTCCTCCCCGTATTTAAAGTGCTCATCACCAAAGCCTCACAAACCTCTTCTTCTTTCCCACCCCATCCGTCCTTATTCTTACCCTTTTCTCCAATTGATTCTCTTATCAATCGCAAAAATGTTCGCCGCCTCTCGTATCCAGCGCCGCGCTTTCTCTGCCACTGCCCGGGACGTAAGTTGATTCCTCTCTTCTCGTTGATGCGCATCGCACTCGTTTATACCGCTCTTCTTTTTTCCTCTTCACCGAGCGACACCGGCCCGGTCAACGAGATCAGCCATCTCCAGATCATTCATGGGCTTGGCAATGGCCAAAATAGCTTCAATGTCTTTCAACAACAAGTACTAACTCGTCTCTTATAGCTCTCCAAGGTCACCGTTCTCGGTGCTGCCGGCGGTATCGGCCAGCCTCTCTCCCTCCTCCTCAAGCTCAACCCCCGCGTCACTGAGCTCGCTCTCTACGACATCCGTGGCGGACCCGGTACGTAACAACACCACCACCCTCTATTCATTCGACAAAGGCCTTCTTGAATTGTGGTCTTGACTTGGGTTGAGCAACGGCCGCACTGGCCAAGTTACCCCACGACAGTCATGATGCCACATCAGCCAGATCGGAATCAGTATTAGCTAACAAATCTTTGTTCAGGTGTCGCTGCTGATATCTCTCACGTCAACACCAAGTCCAACGTCAAGGGTTTCGAGCCCAACGCTGCCGGCCTCAACGAGGCTCTCAAGGATGCTGAGGTTGTCCTCATTCCCGCTGGTGTCCCCCGCAAGCCCGGTATGACCCGAGACGATCTCTTCAACACCAACGCCTCCATCGTCCGTGACCTCGCCAAGGCCGCTGCTCAGGCTGCCCCCAAGGCCAAGCTCCTGATCATCTCCAACCCCGTCAACTCCACCGTCCCCATCGTCAAGGAGGTTTTCAAGGCCGCTGGTGTCTACAACCCCAAGACCCTCTTCGGTGTCACCACCCTCGACGTTGTCCGTGCCTCCCGATTCGTTTCCGAGCTCAAGGGCACCGACCCCAAGGACGAGAACATCACCGTCGTTGGTGGCCACTCCGGTGTCACCATCGTCCCTCTCTTCTCTCAGTCCAACCACCCCGACCTCTCCTCCAACGCTGAGCTCGTCAAGCGTGTCCAGTTCGGTGGTGATGAGGTTGTCAAGGCCAAGGACGGTGCTGGCTCTGCCACTCTCTCCATGGCCATGGCTGGTGCCCGCATGGCTGACTCCATCCTCCGCGCCGTCCAGGGCGAGAAGGGTGTCAAGGAGCCCGCTTTCGTCGAGTCTCCTCTCTACAAGGACCAGGGTATTGAGTTCTTCAGCTCCCAGGTTGAGCTCGGCCCTGAGGGTGTTGAGAAGATCCACCCTCTTGGCAAGCTCGACGCCAACGAGGAGAAGCTCGTTGACGCTGCTCTCGTCGACCTCAAGAAGAACATTGAGAAGGGTGTTGCTTTCGTTGCCTCTAACCCTCCCAAATAAATTAACTCAAGTCTCTTCCTGAGTTAACGGAGATCGACCTGGCCTAAGACACTGGGTGATGTGGTGAAAAGGGGAAAAATTAAGGACGGAGGTTATTTGTCTAAGTACGGATGCCTTTTGTGTGAGAATTGGGCAAGGAAACGAGGGTGTATAAGCGATTGATATACCCATGCTTTTCTTCCCGCTGTTCTACCACCTCCATAGACTTGGAAATTGGGTCTTTGTCTGTACTATAGCCATGAATGAAAAAAAGAAAAATACCCCAACTTTGACGTGCACTTTTGACGTGACTGAGAAGGAGACATCGAGCAGACTCCTTGAACTAACTTGGTGATCGTAACATAAGTTGAGATTATTGTATGTATTCCACATTGGGATAAAAACGACTGGCTATGTTCATATGATCAAGTCTACAACTCCATCAATAATGTACACTACACCGCAGCAGACAGATACTTGTCAGTCTGCTCATCATCTCAATCACTTTCCTCTTTCGTCTAATAAATGCTTTCTCTAAAGCCTTCCACATAGTCTAATCTCAAACCCCAACTAACCTTTATGATGGTTGTGATAATTTCTTTCTCTTGCCACTTGTTCAAGTCCTTCCAGCTCTCCACTCCTCAATCTTTCGCCTTCGCTCCTCAACCTTCCGCTCAAAATCGGCCACCTTCTCGAGTCTCTTCTTCTCCTCCTCTTCATCCTTCTTCTTCTGCGCAGCGGCGCGACGAACAGCCTCTCTCTCGAGCTGCTCGGGTCGGCGCTCGGCGATGTCCCTGGGTCGGTAGTCGCTGAAGAACTTCTTGAGGCTGACCTCGATGAGCCAACAGGCACCGTAGTCGATGATCATGACGGCTGTCATGTTGGTCTTGAACTCATCGGAGAAGGGGACAAGCTTCATGCCCTGGTTGATATCGGGGAAGAGTTCAAGAGCGCAGGCGAAGGCCAGACCAGAGACACCGACGATACCGTAGAACATACCCTTGTTCTCGGAGAGGGACTCTCGGAAGGGACGGCCTTGGTAGTTGATGGCAAAAGTGGAGATTTGCTGGATGAGCTGGAGAAGGTAGACAGCGGAGTTAAGCAGAGAGGGGGCGAATTCGGCCTCAAGGTCGACATCCTCAGAGCGACTGCAAAATGTTAGCTATTTGACCTTGGGATATTAAAACGTGAAGTAAACTTACGGAGCAAGTCTATCGCACAGGCGAGCGATGTAGATGAGGGTAACAATGTGAACAGCAAACTGTCCCAAGATCGAACCAATGATGTAGACGTTGAAGATGTTGGGCTGAGGGCGTTCCTTGCTCAGGCCCTCGACAACACGAGCGCGCGAGATGGAAAGGAAGCAGACAGACATGAGCATACCACTGATAGTGTACTGAGTGTCACCAAACTTGATACCCTCGAGGTACAGAACAGACAAGGAGTATGCGGTGATAAGACAGTTGAGAGCAAGAATCTTGTACATCTGGATGGTGGCGACAAGAGTGCAGCGACCCTGGCGGATAATGTTGGGGACCGCAATGACATTTCGCAACTTGGAAGTAAAGGGGGCAGCAACTGAGGCATCACCAAGCTTCAGAGTAGGGGGCTCGTCGTCTCCCAACTCAGCCTCCATCATACCAGAAGCAAGCTTGTCAGCAAATCCAGCGGCCTTCTTGGCGGCCTCGCCTTGACGACCAGCATGGGGACCGGCATCAATAATGGCTTGGGCACCAGGAGAGGTGATGGTTTCGAAATCATGACCTTGAGACTTGGCGTATTCTTCAGGAGTGATGTTCTTCCTCTTGGCCTCACGCTCAATAGCCTTCTGGAACTGAGGGTTCTGGGGACCAGGGGGGTAGAGGTGGGCAATCATAGCGGGAACAGGAGGAGGGGGCTGGTTGAAACGCTTCATGAGGTCGATCTGCTTCTGATACATCTCCTTCATCTTGGTATTGCGGGAGTGCTCGGCAATACGAGTGAGATCATCAGGAGTTCCGTTCAACAGAGCAATACCAATATGAGCCTGCTTCAAGGCACCGACATCGTTGGTACCGTCACCAGCCATCAGAGTGTAGTAACCCATATCCTTGAGACCAAGAAGAATATCCTCCTTTTGCTTGGGAGAGACACGAGCGTAAACCCAGGCGTGGCGAAGGATGTCGTTCCAGGCAACTTGACCCTTAAACTTGGCAAGAGCATAACCAGTAACACAGATATCCTTGGAGCGAATGATCTCGGGGTCAATGTGCTTGGTGGGATCGACCTTGATGCTGACCTTGTCGTCGACGCTCTTCCATACAAGCTTGTCACCGTTCGAGTTATCTTCAGGGGCGTCGAGGATGAGAACGTCACGATCGACGATCTCGACCTCGCGGGCGACATGCACAGCGGTAAGAGGGTTGTCTCCGGTAATCATGACCACACGGTGGCTGCTCTCATTCAACATCTGAACAGCCTCCTTAGCATCATCCTTGAGAGGGCAGTGCAAGACGAGGAAACCGGCGAATGTCAGTTCAGACTCGACCTTCTCTCGCTTCAGATCGTTGATCTTGCCAGAACCGAGCTCGGTATCGATAGTGAGTTGCTTGTAAGCCAGAGCCAGAACACGAGAACCCTTGCGAGTGAAGTACTTGTAAGTCTCTTCGTAATCATCGGGAACAACCTTAAGCATTTTCTGGATAGTCTCGGGCGCACCCTTGACACCGGCGAAAGTACCCTTGACCTTGTGACCAGTCTTAATATCGTTACCGTGAACCATGGCGACGGAGCTCTGGCGCTTGAGGGCAGAAGAGAACTGGAATCGGCGCTTAATCTGAACGGTGCCGTGAGTGCTACCAGCCTTGTTGGTGCTCATGAGAGTGTCGTTACGGCCCAGAGTCCATCCAAGAGAGGTCAGAGTAGCCTTTTCCATGGGGTCACCAACAATATCTCCCTCATCGAGCTTGACCAGGGCGTGAGCGGTAGCCAGAACCAGCTTAGTCTCCAGGGAAGCCTCAGTGACGGCAGTCATGGTTGAGTGAGCACCGTCCTCCTCCTTGGTATCCTTGATTTCGTCCTCGTGTCCAAGAGCCAAACCAGCAATACCCTCAACGACGAGGTCCTCGCCAGTCAGAGTACCAGTCTTATCGAAGCAAGCCACGTCGACACGACCAGCATAAGGAATTCGGAAAGGTTCGGTACAGAAGATGGCCAGCTTAGCGAGAGCTGCCAGACTAGTGTTGACAGCAAGGCTCAGCTCCATAGGAAGCTCAGGAGGAACGACACTGGTGACAATCAAGACACAGTCAAGCATGAGCTTGGAGCGCTTGCGGTCCTTGCGAACACCCTCATCCCAGACGTACCAAGCGGCGGCAATGGCGAAAATCAGGAGGAACAGGATGAAGAAGAGAGCCTCAGCGTTATTGGCGGAGACACGCTCGGTGGAGTAGATCATGGTTCGGACCAGGTTACCCTGCGAAGTCTCGAAACCAGTCTTCATGACGATAGCCATGGCGCCGTTATCAGGGGGAAGAGGAACTCCAGACGAGACCTTAGGCTTCTCCTGATCAGGGTTTCCGTGGGTGATCTGGAGAACCTTGGTACCACCCCAAAGGAAAGCATTCTTGTCGAGACCCTCGGTATCCAGGGGAACATCAGAGGGACGAAGCTGGATAGAGTCCTTGAGGAGAGGAGTACTTTCACCAGAAAGCATAGCCTCGTTGACGATGGCAGTACCTTCGACCAGAAGCATATCGCAAGCGACACCGCTGTCCTCCTTGGTTCGGCTGACAGAGACGAGATCACCGGGAATGAGCTGGTCACTCTGAACCTCGGTCCACTTGCCCAGACGGAACACCCACATATCGTAGGGCTTGATGCTCATGCCACGGAACTCATTGAGAGTGCGCTGACGCTGCCAGACGACAGTGCTCTCGAAAACGACAAGCATGAACAGGGTGAAGAGCGAGTAGTACCAGTATTCATCGAGCATCCAAAGTCCAACACAGAAGATTTGGAAGACGAAGAAAGGAGCGACGGCGTGCTCCTTGAACAGCTCGGTAAAGGTAGGAACGGGGATATCGAAGGTGTTGGCTCCATAGTGCTGCTCAATGCGCGACAACTCGGCCTGGGTCTGGATACCCTTGGAGGTCTGGAAGTGACCGATGGAAGGCTTGGGCTCGACATCGATATCGTACTTGAGGGTGTTGAAAGACTTGGTAGCGGTGTCGTAGAGGAAACGACGCTTCTGGAAGAGGAACGAGGTGTTGAGCTTACCACCAGCCTATGATGACGATGTTAGTAACCTTGAGCTTTTTTATCTCTGTAGATCAGAATCTCCCCACCTTGTCGCGAAGCAGCTTGCAAATCTCGGCGGTACCGGCGTTTGCGATAGGAATGACCTTGATCAACTGGGCATCTTCGACAGTGTTGGCTTTGGAAGCTGTGAAGCTACCCTCGAGGTTGACGCTCCAGTGGGTGCTGAGCCAGACCAGGGACTGCAGAGTGATGATAGTGCCAACCCATACAACAGTCCATTCCTCTGCACCAATGTACTTTTCGTAGAGCTCGGGGCTCAAGTAAAAGGCGAAGAAGATGGGCCAGATGATGGCAAAGGGCCAGACGTAGGCGTGGAAGTGGAAAGACAACGGGCGCAGCAGCTCGGCGTGCTTTATTTGGGGGTTGTCGACGAGGGGCGCCATGGTGGGCGATGGGGGGTTGAGATGGTTGTATCTCGATTTGAGGGTGATTCCGAATATTCACTATCTCATTAGATGAAATAAGTGACTCTTTCCGACTGAATGCGGTTGTTGTATTGGAAAAGTGCCCGCCGAGTGGCTGTATTTCCCAATTTCTTGGTTGCAGTCTGCGAGTCAAGTCGCGATCTGTACTTTTCGTTAATTGATGGGGTTAATTGATGGGTTCGCCTACGCCACGCCACGGCTGGACCGGTGTCGGGGTTTGCCATACACCGATGCCGTCACGTGATGTCATTTCATCATACTGCAGCACGCCATTTGTTTCTAGGCGCATCCATCACCTTCTCAGGGTCTTTTGACAGATATTCCGCTGAGAATGGGTTCCTAAATTGAACGGGAATTCAATATGCTCAATAGGTAGCTTAGACCCTAATGCGTTATCCAACGGAATCTCGTATCTGGCCTGATAGGGAAAGGCAAGCCAGGTACCTCAGAGCGGCTGAGACTTATGACCTACCGAGTCCTCAGCCAAGGTCTATCCTATTACTTCAGTCAAATAAGTTAAGGTACTTTGCGTCAAAGCATGGTAGGGCTGCGATCCCCTGGTTGTAAGCCGCCCAAATGAGCTGTCCAAACGAGAACCTAAACGAGAGTCCGTACGAACCAACCAATTAGACAGGAGAATTTCTGATCAAGTCAACTTCAATCTTCAATAATCATAAGCTGCCCTTACTGATGTTGATATACTCGCTCAGGTCAATTGACCCGTTCACCGAATCCATCCCCATGGCTGGATTCATGTACCCCTCAAAATAGCTCAATACAGCTCCGGTCGAGATATATAAAGATCCAAGCAACCGTAGAAGCTCTTCTATTCAATCACTGACTCAACCAATCTTAATTTGCATATCCCATCATGACTGGCCTCCAATACGATTCCGAGTTCGCCGAAGCACTCGCTCTTATTAAATCTAGCCGGCCTTCAGTTCCTCCTGAAACAGCTCTTGACATTCGCCGGAATAACCACGTCCTTTTTGAGAGGACGTTCCCGAAAGCACCACCGTCCGACATTGTTGAGCAAACAGACTATACGGTCCAGAGCTACGATGGCGTCCAAGCACTCCTTCGCCGCTACGCAAAACCAGAGGTTCTCAACGCAAAAGAGCCTCAACCTGCAATCCTGACGGTCCATGGCGGCGGATTTGTCTCGGGCTTCGTAGATATCTGCGGCGGACTAAATGCAGCGTTGGCGCTTGAGGTTGGCAGACCCGTGTTTGCCATCGACTATCGCCTCGCACCTGAGCATCCTCACCCTGCAGCAGTCGAGGACACCTTCGCAGCTCTCAGGTACCTTTTAGAGCATGCAACAGAACTCAACATCGATCCTAAACGCATTTGCCTACATGGCGAGAGTGCTGGTGGTGGTATTGCTACTGGAACTGCACTTCTGGCCCGGGACAGAGAGCTCAGCCCTCCAGTAGCAAAGCTAGTTCTCGTATATCCTGAGTTAGACGACAGGACTCGTTATTCTCTGGACGCTGAGTTTGTCAAGTTTGCCACATGGACCCCGAAGCATAACAAGTTGGCATGGAAAGCGTATGTCGGGGAAGACAAGGCCGGTAAGCCAGAGGCAGACGTGTCGCCATATGCGGCACCGGCCAGGGCAGAAGGCTACAAGGGGTTGCCATCAACATATGTTGACGTTGGGACATTCGATGTGTTTAGGAATGAGGATCTGGAGTTTGCGAGGAGGCTTTTGGAAGACAATGTCGAAGTTGAGTTTCACCTCTGGCCTGGAGTACCCCATGTGTTCGAGTTTCTTGCACCCGGTACAAGATGGCACCGACGAGCCAAAGAAGCTAGGAACGATGCACTGAGGAGGTTTTAGCTTCTAGGATAGACGAGCCATGGGAAGTGCTTGAACATAGCGATATATATAGAAGATCCAACATGCTATAGAACTATAACGAGACCGATTGTCTGCACAGCGAATGGGCCGGTGAGATCAATGATTTCCAAGAAAAGAAACAAGAAGCTCTGATATCTTTTCAGGCTGATCCTCAAGTGAAAAGTGCCCGGCGTCCTCCACAATCGTAAGCTTAGACCCCGGAATAGCATCATGAAGCTTATGTGCCCAATCGACGACCTGCCATGCATCATCCTTACCCCAAATCAACTGCACTGGAAGTTTCTCCAGCTCACCAAGACGAGGCGCTACTTCTAGTGTATGTTTTGGGTCGTAATGCCGGACTTGATGCTCAAAAAGACTTGGCTGTCCGATAGGACCGGAGATGTAGTCCAGGTATGTGTTGAGACTGGATTGTTCCAGCTTTGCCGGGTTCTTAACGGCGGATAGTAGCCACTCTCTAAAGTGTTCTAGATGTTTGTTGCTGTCCGTTTTAATAAGAGATTCGAGGCCGTTTTGCATTTGCTCCTTGGTCCGCTTTGAGGGATAGCTATCGAAGCTCACAACGTCAATGAGCGTAAGCGAAAGGACTCTTTCAGGAGAGAATACAGAGAATCGTTGCGCAACACCACCCCCGATGTCATGGGCAACAACATGGACTTTTTCCAAACCCCAAAGATCCAATAGTTCCTCTAGGACTGAAACCTGGCCGGTCATGGAGGTGTCGACAGCAGGGCTCCACGGGCGCTCAGAAAGCCCAAAGCCAAGGAGATCAAAAACATGAACCTTGAAGCCAGCATCGACGATATTTGGGACGATTTTACGCCAGATGAGGGACGATGATGGAGTTCCGTGAAGGAGGACGACTGGCTCGCCCTTACCGTAAACACCATAGGCGATACGGCTGCCTTTGATAAGGGCGTTTTCTGTAGCAATCGGCTGAACCATGATTACTTCCTGTATGTAGTATGTTTAATGAGCTCCAGGAAAGTATCTATACCGGGTATTTATAGCGGCGGATTAATAATTGAGAGTATGTCTTGTGAAGGGCGCAGATGTGGACAGTGGTGACAATGGGGCCAACAGCATACCATTAGACGTCATTGATGACCAACACGAACATCAACCATGCTAATCATCGTAGCAGTTCAAACTCGGATGTGTGCTTCCTGGCTGTTCAAGATGCCGACTCTCGTTCAATGAAGCGCGCCTTGACTCCTGTCAACATAGACAAGAAATAAGAGCGACTTTCATCTTCAGGTGGCAAAACAACCTCAATCCTAAACTCTTTCACTAGAGCAGGAATAACTTTGAAAACTATTAGTTCCGCCAAATGTCGTCCAGGACATGTTCTCGAGCCGCCTCCCCAACTTAGATTGACGCGTTCCATGTTGCGCGCCATGTCAGGGTCCGCAGTGGCCCAGCGGGATGGATTGAAGAGGTGAGAGTCGGAGCCGAAGATATCCGTATTACGATGCAAGGCTACTGGATTGCAGCCTACAGTAGTATTTGGGGGGAAGTAGTAACCGTGCAGATGAAGACCGCCGGTAGGAACTTTGCGTGGCAACGACATGCTGATGACAGGATACAGCCGTTTGGCCTCTTTGATGAGAGATTGTGTCTCTGGCAAGCGTGCTGCCATAGAGTATTGAGTCGAGTCAGTTGTTTCGAGAACCTCGCGGGAAACCTGAGCACGGATATCCTCATGTGAACCCAGCAAGGCAATGACAGAAGTAATGGTTGATGCCATGGTTTCGTGCCCAGCACCAAAATTGGTCACAGCCATCTTGCGCAAATATGTGTCTATGAACTCGGGCTTGGACTTGTGCAGCTGAATTAAATCCGCAAGAAGATCTTGACGATCATCTTTGGGAAGCTTGGATCGCGTAGCTGCATTGACACGCCGTGAGACTCTCTTGCCGACATCCTATAAGGCGTCAGTCCTGATAGATAATAGCGAGAAATAGACCTACCGGGAAGAATGGTCGGAAACTCCTGGGTGGCACGAAGTTGATACCCCATATTACGCTGAACAGCCGCCCAGTTGATTTAGACAGGTACTCGACCTTGGCAATAGTAGGAAATAGCCCCAAGACACTCTTTCGTCTCCAACCATAGTACGCATGAGTGCCAGTGCCATTGTCGGTGCCATTTTTTAACAAGCCTGGTGACCATGAGAGAACGACTGCGCCGAGACATTCCACAGCGATAATGTGCATCCATTCGCTGAGCTCAACCTGGGCGCCTTTCAGGCTCTTCAGCTTGGCGATGGAACGTGCAAGAACCTCATCGATGGCAGCTTCGTACTGAACAAGGTTGGAAGTTTGGTACACAGGGCCGATGAGACGGCGCTGGAGACGATAGCGACGTACATCTCTCTCGGAAAGAAGGTCGAGAGTGTCTGGAAATTGAGGGTCAAGATGCCAGTCAATGTGCGGCTTACTTAAAGCTGTTGCCACTGTTTGGGTTAGTCGATATCTCTACCTCCAAAGGACGTTTGAGCATACAGTAAAAGTCTGACTTTTCATAACCGCTCCCACTACCTGAGAGAAGTGTTAGTCAATCGTTTGGATGCATACATAGGCAGTTACACATGCTGTATATGGCCTGGAAAGCTTCCTTGCTATCGAACCAGACCTCGTTCGGCCCAATACGTACGACAGGGCCATACTTTCGATGCAATGTCTTTCCCAGGTGAGCCATGCGTCCATTTCGAGCCTGGTAAGCATGCCAGATGCTTGATACAGCGGCTAACTTAGGACCAGGCACACGTGCCAAGGGGTGGAAGTATAACCTGTAGATGGCAACGGAGAATACCAGGATCAATAATGAAGAAATTGTTCTTGAAAGCACCTGTGCAATCAGACCACCGATAGTCGTCATCCCGGCGCAGAGAATAGAGAAAGACATGATTCTTGTTGGCGAAGCATCACAGCGAGGGAAGTGTGCGTGGTGGTGTTAGGCAAGATGAACAAGTGAAAAAAAAAGTTGTGCTTTGTTGAAGATGAAAACCCCACATCGACAGCAGTTAAGCCAGAGCATTACTACACCAAATAATATGAAGCAGTTGGGATATTTATACTACACATATATAATCAATTACAATTTATATTATTCCCTAGTGTTGCCTCACTTTTGCAGAACGTTATTTGCAAGGCCATCTCTCAGCCCTGTCCCGTATTCCCTGGGTATTTCCAGTCAGCGAAACTCAAAGCTCTTGCTTGGCCTTCTCTTTCCTTTCTCTTTTAACCCTCAACTGTTCTCGCCATTTGATTCCCCATATCATCAACGCAAGTAAGATAGGACATCCAATGACATAGAGTCCCCCAACGAGGGTAAAAGCCCATCCTGTGCCCATAGCATCAATCATGGGCACAATCGCCGCACTGGCTCCAGCTCCCACCAAGCATCGCGTCAAGTTGTTCGCTGCACTTGCAGTACCCGGCTTTCCGGGGTGAATATCGATCAACAGCGAGTTGACTGTATTATTGAACCCGACAATGCCTACGCCCAAGAATGCGCTTAGCACACATGGGACGGCGACATGAGTCTTGGCGTGAACAGCCCACCCCCAGCTGACAAGCATGACTGCAGCAAGCATCAGAAGCGGGAAGCCAATCTCTAGTCGAGCACGTTCGATCGGGAAACCAGAAAGATCTTGCTGCTTGCTTCGCTCATACGGGATACCCAACTTGTCGCAATGGCGCTTGAAGTTGCGGTTAGTGAAAGCGCCAACAATAAAAGCAGCAATGACGGATCCAGCCGCCAGAGGAAGAAACATGAGCCCATTCTCAACCTCGTTGAAGCCATAGTTCTTCGCAAACAAGGTGGGCATCGCGGTGGCTACACAGTAGAAGCCCGCAAAGCAGATGGAGCTAAACCCAAGGAGAAGACCGGTTTCCTTCTCGAAAAGCATCAGGATCGACTCGAGAACGTTAGGTGGCTTGAATTTGAACTTTTTAGACGTGGACGCTGTGGAAACTTGTCGACTTAGACCGTCCTTGTCCGACTCCGTCCGTCTCCGCCGGGATTTGAGAACTTGCCATATTGACCGGTATAGCGCAGGCGGGGCGATAGAGCCGTCTCCCACAATCTGACGGCAAGTCTCTGGATAGAAAACGAGGATGAGAACAAAAGTAACTCCAGCTAGAATGGTGAGAAACCAGAAGATGGCCCGCCAGCCCAAGAACTCAGCAAGTAACCCGCCAATGACGGGACCTAATGCCGGGCCTAGCACAACGGGAACAGAGGTCAAACCAATGTACTGACCTCTCTCAGCCGAAGTGACAACATCTGCAACTACCGCAAAGCAGAGTGCGACTGTGCTGGCAGAACCGGCGGATTGAAGACATCTAAGACCCAGAAGAGCGCCGTAGCTGGGCGCAAGGGCAAGGCCAATGTTGGCGGCGATGTAGATGGTGAAGCATACCAAGTATGCAGGTCGTCTTCCACCACTATCAGCCAAGGAACCAAAGAACATAGGCGTGATTCCTTGGAAGATCATGTAAGTGGTGACAGTGAGGTTGATCTGTGATGTGGTAACGCCTAGGTCTTTCGATATGGCTGGTAGCGCAGGGAAGTAGATTTGGGCTGTCATGGGCGAGAAGAGGGCTGTTGAGGCCGCAGCCAAAACAATAAAACGCTTCTCCCATAATGTGAAGCTTGAGTATGGGACATCAGGTTCTTCGGTTTCTGAATCGGGTGGTTTCTCAGGATCTTGGGCAACTGGTAGACTTCGTATGCTCTTATCGTCACCATTGGGGCGTTCTAGGCTGGGCGGCGAACTCATGATTCAATGAGACTTGGAACTTTATCCAAATGACTCGACCATGACATATTGACGAATAGTAAAAGAAAAGAATGAAAGAGATCAAGACATTTAAATAACTATTTGAAAAGCTGAGTAAAAGTTGTAAAGTCCGACTCTGGTTTGGGACTTTGGATCATAAGTGGATAATCCCTTGTCATGTCGGTGCCGAGTCGGCGTATGGGTGCACCCTTTACCAGAGCAACCCACCGACCTTGTCATTTTGCAGTATGAGACGCTCTTAGATTGGCTAATATCGATGACTGTTCATTGCCTAATGGGATAAATTGCATTATGCCCGGACTTAGCTGGCTTTTAACAGGCATCTGGTTGTTGGCTGTTGGTCAATCACGTACACGACTCCGACGGTGACTCAACTAGGTGTACGTAGTTGAAGATCTCCTTTATCGGTGACGGAGAAGTATCCTGTGAGTTTCTGAAGTACAATCGATGTAGGGTACCATTGGAATTTGAAGACTAGGCTCGTTGGACAAATTGCACATCGTAAGTTAGAATGTTGAAGTACCCAATTGAGAAACAGAGTAAGATGCCACTTCATCTAGAGCTTCCAAAACATCTTGTCAACAGCGCAAAGTTTATGATGATACTTCTATGAACTTCACTAAGACAACCCTAAGCTTAGTGAAGATAAGATGTAAAAAATGGATTCAAGAATTGTTGTTACCTGTATAGAAAGGCAGTTCTCACCAAAGTAGGAGTTACACTTGTAAGGGCACTTACCCTATAACCAATCTTCAATTTTTTGAATGAAGCCAATTGTAGGTAACTATTGCTACATGTAATTCGCGCTTTGAGTACTGTAGGACGGTGCGAAACAGAAGGGACATCTTATATGAGCTTGAAATATCCATACATCAAGAATAGTCACGCGCAGTCTTCCATACAATGGGCCACAAACAACGTCTTAACGGACGTCATCATATCGTTCCAAAAGATAGCACAACACCAGATAAATAGAGCGACAATCTGTTACTGTTGTCAGATACCTATCAAGGCTAGCCAAAAATTAGGCAGAGGAACACGAGTCAAGATAGCTTCAGGAGGCTGTTTTGCGCTTAGACATATCTGCAGTTGATGTTAGTAATTGCCCCGCGCAGAACATCGGTACTACATCTAGAACCCGCTAAGATAGCAGTGCAATTGTATGGATGTCGATACTAAATACTTCTCTAGGCAATACTGAGAGCCATTAAATAATTCGCGCAGGAAGTCAAAAAGTATCAGTGGAGAAAGACTAGGTAGTTATAAGAAGGAGCTGTGCTTTGATCATTCATTCATAACCATTAACAACTCTCCCCACATCCTAACCCCTCGTTGTGCACTTTCACCGTTATACAAGAGAAAACAACTCACGCAATCGTTGATGATGGATCATTCACTCGAGAATCACAAATCCTACATCGGTAGGCCTATCTCAGAGCTCCCTACACCGTCGCTGGTCCTCAATTTGCCTGTGCTCAAGAAGAATGTCGATACCTTACACCGGGATGTGGAAAAGCTTGGCATTGGCTTCAGGCCTCACGTCAAGACACTGAAGGTACGTTGTATATGTGATCTGCGGTGAAAGGCCAATTAACTCACCATTGAATAGTCTCTCGAGGTGACAAGAATGATGATGGCTGGTGGTAAATACAAGGGAATTATTGCTTCCACAATTCCCGAGATTCAAGGCGCTTTGCCTCTTGTGAAAGAAGGCCTTTTGGAAGAGGTGAGACTTGACCCGGACGTAAAGTCGTGAAGGCGACGTATACTAAGTAGGCCGCAGTGTTTGTATGGTCTTCCAGTCTACCCAGGAGTTCTGCCCAGATTGGTCGAGCTGCGAAAGACACTACGAGTCATGCTCATGGTCGACAATGAGCAACAGATCTCGTTTCTCGAAGAGTCGGATTCAAGCAAGCAACCTTGGGACATTTTCATCAAGCTAGATGTGGGCTCGCATCGAGCGGGCATTGCGACCGACAGTGACGCACTGCATCGCCTGGTAGAGCGTGCCGAGAAGTCCCCAGCCGTTAGCATCTACGGATTCTACTGTCACGCTGGGCATTCGTATGCAGGTCGATCGCGAAACGACGCAGAGGAGCTTTTGAACGTCGAAGTGTCGAGCGTGCTATCAGCGGCCAAGCTACTGCCTTCGGATCGTCGTCTTGTCATTTCGGTCGGCAGCACTCCTACAGCGCATGTGGTGGAAAGCCTCAAGGCGTCAATCCCAGACAACATCAAGCTCGAGCTGCACGCGGGCAACTTCCCTTGCAACGATCTCCAGCAGGTATCGACGGGCGTAGTGGCGGAAGCGCAGCAGGCTGTCTCGATAGCTGCAGAGGTATGCAGTGTTTACCCAGAGAGAAACGAAGCGCTCGTCAATGCGGGAGTGATCGCGCTGTCGCGTGAGCAGAGCGCCTATAGCGGATTCGGCCGAGTGGTGGGCAGTCCGGCGTGGAGTGTGGTGCGATTATCCCAGGAACATGGTATCCTGGGGACAAGCGAGGGACGAAAGGTAGATGAGGACTTTAAAGTTGGACAGCGAGTTGAGTTGTGGTGCCAACACGCGTGTATCGCGGCTGCAGCTTTCTATGTGTATTATGTCGCTGACGAGGATGGCATTGTAAGAGAGGCATGGATTCCTTGGAAGGGATGGTAAATATTAAGCTACATAGTACCTTAGCATGAGCAATTGATAGTGACATTCATGGCATTTGACAAAAACCCGACTCGAGGATCATGATCAGCAACTAATTGAGTCTTCTAATTCGTCACTCCAGGTTCTGTTCCTGGCTCCAATTTCTCCCGTAGACCAACAAAAATCCTGCTTTTCCCCTACCTCATCCCTGAAGCTTTCCCTCAGGCTCTTCCCATCCCGCCTAGTGGGGCTCGAGCCGCATAGGTACGTCACCGGCAAAAAGCGGAAGCTTCAAAAGGTGCGGGCTTCGTGATCAGCGTCACATGAAACGCCATCTTCTCTCCTCCATCTCTTCCTCGGTCACGATACTCACGGTTTCTCTTCATCAACCCGCTGCCTCTTGACAATTTTATTGGGATAATACATCCTCAGCAATTCGAATCTTCACTTCAATCCCCTCTTCACCCCACATCAACCATCAGTACGTGTACACGTCATAATCCCGTATGTGCGAGTCGATCAGATCACTGACTTTATTCCAGTGTCTTACGCCGATATTGCTGCCAGCGGTCCCAAGCAGACCCCCGAGGAGGTGAGTCTCTATTCAGCATCTTCGGCATTGTCCCGCGATCATGCCTAACTAACCCCGCTTCAGGCTGCTGCCCCTCAGCCTCCCCAGGTCATCTCTGACGAGTCTGCCTCCACTGCCTCTTTGGTCGATGTTGACATGCCTTCCGTGCACACCGTTCCCAACGACTTCCTCGAGCAGGACGTTCAGACCCAGACTCAAGCCGCTCGTCTTGAGCGAGAGGATGAGGCCCGAGAGGAGAAGCGCAAGCGTGATGCCGCCGCCGCCGCCAAGGCCAAGCGCACCGACAACTGGCTCATCCAACAATTCTCCCGTCTGTCCGATGGCAGTGCTACCGGTCTCGTTATTGCCAACCTCGCTACCGTTGTCGGTCTGAGCGCATACCTCGGCTACAAGGGCTGGGGTCTGTATGAGAAGGGCAAGCTCGACTGGAAGGCTGTCGGCATTGGTGCCGGTATTCTTGCCAGTGTGAGCGCCGCCGAGGGTGTTGTTGGACGATATCTGTACAAGGGCAAGAAGGGCGGCTCCTCCTAGAAGGAGAGTGACAGACAACAGGGTAGGCCGCAATTCAAACGCCAACTCCGACGAATGGAAGAAGCCCGCACACCCCCACGAACCCATTAGATCTTTGGGACAACGAGCCTTTTATGGATGAGATGACTTAGTCTTTTGTTGTATTGCATTGTTTACTCCGTTTCATAGTCTCTACTCTGGTTGATACCGGCTTATTACCCATCTCAATACATGCGCAGGCACGATAATTCGATACCAATAGTTATTTGTCCAATTCAATATCCGTCATTCAAACACCGTGCCTTCATGAACGAATTACCAAGCAATTTCCAAGTCCCATAGAGAAATGAGATGTGATCGTGTCTATTAATGCTCATGGCTTTTCTGTTCCTTTTCATCATACAGCGTTGGTACAGATATGAGCGTCTTTTGCTCATGCCAAGATCCCAGATATTTTACAAAAAAGAGTACATTTATCAACTCATCCACGCCAATATTTTACGCCTTTTACTGCTTCTGCCCCTGGGCCTTCTTCTTGGCCTGTTCCTGCTCAATGATCTTAATCTCTGCGTTGGCGGCGGTGGCATCGTGGGCTTGCCAGGGCTCAACAGCCACCTCCTTCTTGGGCACCTCGGACTTGTGTAGATCCTGCCAATAGTCGGGGTTGTTGGGCTTCTCTATGGGAGTGGCCACATCCTGGACCTTTCGGGAACCGTTGAAGGTGGCTTCCTTCTCAGCTTCGTCGGCGGCAAGTCGGGGAGGGGCTTGGTGACCGGGGTCGGCGGATGCTGAAGAATCGGTGGGTAGTGTCTTCAAATCGGCAGCGGGAGCCTTCTGAGCGTCGCCGGCGGGCTGTTCGTCGCCAAAGTCGGGGGTGGGAGCACCGTCCTCATCATCGGCGAGCTCGGCGCCGTAGATCTCGGGGTACTTCTTGAAGCACTCTTGCATGCCCCTGTTGCCCAGTTAATGATCTATACACAAAGGTAATCAGTCGATATGACGTACTGGAACTTCTCGATACAGTCCATGCCCTTGGGTTCTTCATTCGAGTACACGAAGCAGCTGAAAGCAGTCTTGAACTCCTCGCCGCAAGGACCGTCAGCCATACCACCCAGGCATGGGCAATCCCAGTTGATCTCGCCAGTCTCGGGGTTGAAAGCGCCCTGCTGGCCGGCCTCCTCTTCTAGAGCAGCAGGTGATCCATCAGCAGCGGCAGCCTGGGGATTGGTTTGTTGATGCTCGGGAGACTTTGCTGACTCGGCAGGCTTCTCACTCTTGGCCTTGATCTGTTTGCGCTTCTCCTCAAGGACAGAGTCGACAGTAGGAAGGTCGTCGTTGGAGAAAGCGGCGGGCGCAGGAACCGTTTTTACTACTGGTTGTTAGTCGCATGCTCTTCTCCTCTGTTCTAAACCATTGAACATACAGATGGCCTCATCGGCGAAGATAGGGCTTGTGTTATAGTAGTAAACAGCTCCAAAAGCTAGACCCAGTCGTGCCACAGCGCTCTTCCATGATCGGGATTTGTCGGCAGGGGTGGTTGCTGTCGAATTGAATCGTCGAGGAACGGCGCGGATGGTGTTTGAGCGCAAGCTGGCAATTACAGGCCTTGAGGCCGATCGCATAGTGGTACGATACATGTTGATATGTGGAAGAATAACAGAGAAACGAAGGAAGGGAAGCCAAGACGCAAAATCAAGAGATACAAGAGGAATTGGTCAGCTGTGGAGCATAGGCCCTTGAACAGTAGATGATGCTTGGAAATGCTGCCCCGAGATGCCGACTGCGTGAAAAAAATCGTACCGCGAATTAACCGTGCGTTTTATCTGACAAGAGCCTTATCGCACAATGACGTTCCCCCACTATACTTTAGTTAGGTGCGCATTCATTCCTGATCATATGAGCGGACCTATGATCGAATCTCATGCCCTTTTAGACAATCTGAAGCTTTGGAAGTAAAGCACGCACTCAGCTTTTTAACTTTGAACTTGGCTTGTGGCTGTTACAGTAGGTGAAAGCTTCTTTCAGACAAGTTGGTTCAGCCCGCAAGACAAACAGAGAGCTGTCGCACAGGAAACGAGGGGAAGTTCAAGCTACTAACGAAACGAAACATTGTCTCGCTATCTCTGCCCAGGGAGGGAAAAAGCAAATAGTTTTCTACTCAGCATCTTTCAAATCTCACGCAAGGGAGACTGCGATCTTGCCATTTACCAGCGCCATCTCTTCATCATCACCGGTCGCAAAGCGCGACACAATCTAGCTACCCTCAACCGATACCCCTCCAAGATGGCGTCCAAGACTTTCGAATGGCGACCTGCAAAGCTGCTCCAGGACTATAACATAAGCCAGGATTTCGCTCTGCTCATCCTGAACCAGCCGTTGAAGAATGGCGTCAATTTGCGCAAGCTTTGGAAGAACTGTACGTAGCTTGACTTGCTGCTTCAATGCCTCTGAACGACTCCAATGCTAAGATCTTTTCACAGCTTCTGTGAGAGTTGCAGCAGACGGAGGAGCGAACCGATTACACAAGCTCTCGTCGTTCCACGGCAAATACGTATGTATATCGTGCCGTTGCTGGAAGTAACTTTCTAACGTCTGCAAGTCCAACCTTCAACTCATCATTGGCGATCTCGACTCTCTTACCCCAACAGTCCGCGATTTCTACTCGTCGCAACCCTCCCCTGCGACAGTGATCCACGACGCTGATCAAGAGTCGACCGACTTCGCCAAAGCCATTAACTGGATCCGCAAAGAATATCCTGAGGGAATTGATATCGTCGCTCTAGGAGGTATCGGTGGCCGTGTTGACCAGGGTCTATCCCAGCTTCACCATCTCTACCTCTTCCAGAACGACCCCGAGTACTCATCTGGCCGCGTCTATCTTCTGTCCGGCTCAAGCCTTACTTTCCTGCTCAAGGCCGGCACCCACCATATCCAGGTTCGTGAGGAGGGAGAAGAAGACGCCTTTGGCAAGCACGCTGGCATCATCCCCCTTAAGGAGGCCGCCAACATCACAACAAAGGGGTTCGAGTGGGATGTGGAGGATTGGCACACTGAAATTGGCGGCAAGCTCAGCACGAGCAACCATATTCTGCCCGACGTGCAGACCGTGCAAGTGACTACGGACAAGGATGTACTCTTTACAGTAGCACTCAGAGAAGGCGACGTCGATGACGAGTAACCATATGCTCATAAAAAATTTAGAGCGAGAATCATGTTGCCTTGGACTTTTTGAGCACGCTTGAGACTGTGGTATGATACACGCAAAAAAACCAACACAAGACATACGCAAAAAAAACTCCTGAGCGCCGCGCTGATGCCCCATGTCCATTCGTACATGTTGTAACCATTTCCTTTCCTCAACACATTCCAATTTCGGTTTCTATCGCAAGAAATGGAGCACCAGCCAGCAAAACAAGAAGAACACCAACACACCGGCAAAGAAGATCCATTTGTCCTCCTTTGCTCGTCGTTCCACCATACGGATTGTGTCGCCGCTGACACCCAGGGTGTTAGCAACGCTGTAGAGTCGCTTCTGGGTGCTCTTGAGCATCTCTCGCTGCTGGCCCAGATCACCGAGTACAGCTTGTCCGCGTG
Source organism: Fusarium stilboides (assembly GCA_014822085.1). NCBI lineage: Eukaryota > Fungi > Ascomycota > Sordariomycetes > Hypocreales > Nectriaceae > Fusarium > Fusarium stilboides. The sequence goes on from JAASAY010000199.1 coordinate 58,739, forward strand.
CAATGTAGTCGTCCAGCGCTTGGTTTGTGTTTGAGAAGAAGTTTTGCTCCCTGAAAGCATGCGCCTCGCGCATTTCATCGGGCGAGCCGGTCGTCATCTGTTGTTGGGGCGCATGTCGAGGTTGAAAGGTAGAGTGCGTGTTCGTCGTAGTAGGGTTTGCATAGGGGTTCTCGGGTGTGGCATTATACGGCCTTCGGCCAAGGAGTTCTGTGCGGTTGTCTTGGTGCTGTGCATCTTCGCGGGTCTTTTTCAGTGAGTCCACCTGGGACCGAAAGTCGGAGAGGTCTTCGCGGAACCTCTTTACTCGTTCGAAAGCTTCCTCTTGCTTTTTGGGGACGATCTCCTGGCGGGCGAGGCTCTGGTATTCATCGAGGGTCTTGGTGAAAGAAGCGATCGAGGCAGATACATTGCCAATCTCGGCGGGCGATGCTTGGGGTTTGGTGTTGAGGTTGGAGAGCTCTGCGCGGAGAGACTTGCTTTGCCGCAAGGCGGAATTATAGGAGATGTTCTGAATTCAGTGGTTAGCGGGTGTATTTATGAAATGGCATATTTTGTTCATTTACCATGGCGAGAGATTTGAGGTGGGAAGCTTGCAGTTGACCAAACGGCAAGTAACGACAGCTTTCATCATGAATTCTAGTAGGTGTCTGGGCATATGATAAGGCCAGATCTCGCGGAACGGAATAACAGGGTTTCCGTCGCAACTTGGGAAAATTGCTTACCCTGCACTTAACCCGACTTTTTAGGATATTCTGCTTATCATTGTTTTCCTTTAAATTTCTGAAACTTTTCTACATTTCATTACTAAAGGTCATCTATCTTCAAGATTTTATTCTCATTACCTGAAGTCTAAAAATCCTATAGTAACTTTGACGTTGACGTTTGCACATTCCTCCCTCCCCATCATGAAGATTATGCCTATCTAGAATCGTCACTCCCAGTCCACACTACCTAACCCTGACATCTTCACCCGTAAAAACCTTCCCTTCCCTCTCTGATCTAATTCTCGACCTTCGAACCTTCATAATATCTTTTTCAACGTCCTTGGTCAAGAACCACAACCAGGCGTTGAACAGGGCTGCAATTGCTACACAAACTGCGCAGATAATAAACGACGTCTTGTAGCCATTGTATGCATACTTGGATTGGAAGACTTGAGGAGCAATGATTCCACCAACTTGAGCGACTGAGGTTTGTAGGGCCAGAGTAAACGCTGTGCCTGTAGTGCCAACGAGGGTTGCTGATCGCCATGCCCAGAATGGGACAAAGAAGACGAAGTAAAAAGCATTGCCAAGCACGCATGCTGTGTAAGTCCCACCCTTACTGACCGGTAAACACAAAACAATGAAGAAGGTCAAGATGCCTGCGTTGAGAATCTGGATGAATAGTGGTCGCACGATATATGCCCGTCCAAGGAACCAAGCTGCTGCGATAATCCCAATGACCGTAACTGCAGCTGGTGGAATATTGAGTAGTTGGTTCCTTGGAAGCCCTGCGAATCCTAGAGACGTGGTGATGGTTGGGAGTTGCCAGCTGAGTCCGTAGCCAGCGATGTTCAAGAAGAACTGTGAAGCCGTGAAACCAACGATCTTAGGATCTTTCAGAGATGCCATGATTTCCTTCAAGTCAAAAGAAGCATCATCGGTGCGTGGTGCATTATCAGATAATCGGAGTTCGAGGTATTCTTGCTCTTCAGGAGTGAGCCAGCTTGATGATCTAGCGGACTTGGGATAGTCAGGAAGGACAAAGTAGATAACTGCGGAGAACAAGATAGTGACAAGGCCTTCCAAAAGAAATACCCTGCAAACTATGTTAGATGTAGGAACAAACGGAAATTTGCTATAGATAAACTTACCATCTCCAAGCGCTCAGCCCACCTACGCCGTTCATGTAAGATATACCGTAACTGAGCAGACTTCCGATAATGCTAGAGAAGTTCTGGAACGCAAACATCCACATAATGGGCTTGCCGTACTCGTCGCTCCGGTACCAACTACACATCTGAGCAGCAAGGCCAGGAAAGAATCCAGCTTCCATGGCTCCGAGTAGGAAGCGTAGGGCGTAGAACCCTCCTTTGTTCTGAATTGCTGCATGGCATGCTACCACGATACCCCACGTAAAGAAGATTCTTGTCTGGAATTTTCGAGGTGTAATCTTTTTTAATAAAAGATTGCTGGGAATCTCAAAGATGACATAGCTGATCTATAAGTAATGTTAGCAAGCTATAAGCATTGATGATGTTTTGGGAGACACGGACGTAGTAGACAGTTTGCACCCAATTATACTGATCGGTTGTCATGTTGAGCTCAGTCAAGACGTTTCGAGATTCCCCAACTTGCAGAACTTTGATCGATGCCGCATTTGAAAAATCGATTTGCTTGACGAGGTACATGAAGCCCATTAGGGGAAGAAACCTCCAGTCAACCTTTCGCATGATGCGATGGTCATCTTCCGCGCTGAAGCGGGATAGAAACTCTCGGCGGTAGGTTTCAGCATCGTCGGGACGAACTGAGAGTGTAGCTTCTCCTTTAACTGCTGTAACATCTTGAGGACAATCGGATGAGTTGATCGACGTTGTTGTAGCCATGGCCGTTTATATGTAAGAGACTGCTAACTCCGATGAGACACCACAGTCGAGATCTGACTTCAATGACTTGTTAAAAGCATACTGTAACCAAAGTATCGGGACCATCGATCCGATAAACTACAAGAACTTCAAGGATATCTATAACGCCACAAGCTAGTCTATTGCGTTATCAGAGCCAAGGACGAGCATCCCAGTAGTCAATAGCTCGCCAATCATTTTACTAACTCACATCTGGGAACTTGTGGCACCTTTTCGTTATAGATTTCCTTCTCAATTCTGTAGTAGGGAACTATCCCCAGGAAGAAATGACTCAATGGTGTGTTTATTCCCGCTTGGGGCTCGCACCTCATCGTTGCCAAGATGATGTGATAACCCTGTGCTTGGCTTAGTTTCCACCCTGCGACGATGTTAAAACCAGCCTCTGTACTTCCCCAGTACAGTAATTGTAAAGGCTGAGATAGAGACCCAATCGAATTGAACCATCCACTATGGCAGAACCACCAAAGAAGCGCATTGTCCTCAATGCCTTTGACATGTTCACCGTTGGGCATATGTCCTTTGGCCAATGGCGTAATCCTGTAGATAAGTCAGCGACGAAACGGCGTGATCTTTCTTACTGGACCAACTTGGCACAGTTACTGGAGAAGGGAGACTTCAACGCTCTCTTCTTGGCTGATACCTTCGGCTGGTGTGATGTATACAACGGCGATGCTGAGGCATGCGTTCGCACGGGAACACAATTTCCTATGGGAGATCCAGTCATTCCAGTGACGGCTATGGCGACTGTTACTAAGAACCTGGGATTCGCAATTACCTCATCGACCTCGTTCGATAGTCCCTATGTTCTGGCTAGACGATTCTCAACCTTGGATCACCTCACTGGTGGCCGATTTGGTTGGAATATAGTGACTAGTTGGAAGGCATCGGGATTCAAGGCGGTCAGTATGATTCTTACCAGTATGATATGTTCCTTTCCTGACCATTGACACGGGATTAGATCGGCATTGAGCCCCCTGAGCACGACAAACGATACGAAATCGCTGATGAGTTCATGTCAGTTGCTTACAAGTAAGTAAAGTAACAAAAAGCCCGTGGCTTATCTTATACACGCTACTAATTGACAGACTATGGGAAGGCTCTTGGGCAGACGATGCGTTGGTAGAAGATAAGGAAAATGAAATCTACGCCGATTACCAAAAGATTCGTACCATCCATCATCAGGGCAAGTACTTCACTGTAGACGCTCCTCATATTCTTGATCCAAGCCCTCAGAGGACTCCGTTTCTTTTTCAAGCCGGGACTTCTCCGTAAGTAAAATGCAAACCGGACAACTAACCAAATCTCTCGTTGATACTAATACCGATAAGTGCAGGAATTGACTTTGGAGCAAGACACGCCGAAGGAATTTTCGTCGTCGGATTTGCACCAGAAATTATTGCACCTCGTGTCAAGGCTATTCGGGATAAAGCCATTGAGGTAGGACGCGATCCAGATTCTATCAAAGTGTTTGCGTCAATCACACCCATAATCGGTCGTACTCGCGAAGAAGCTCAGGAGAAGTACCATGAAGCGCGCAAGTACGCTAGCGAAGAAGGTGGTTTGGTGTATTGGTGTGGAAACACTCATATCGACCTAAGTAAGTTTGGTCCCGATGAGGAGATCACTCCTGAACATGCTGGGGTATCTCAAAGTCGTATCGAGTCTCATCTGGCAATTCTATCCTACCGGGGCGAGGACTTACCAAAGTGGACTCCTCGGAATATTGGCAAAGCTGTTGCTTTGGGCGCCTCAGGACCGGTTCCAGTAGGAACGCCGGAGGATATTGCTGATGAGATGGAGAGATGGATCAAACTTGCAGACATTGACGGATTCAACGTTGGACACATCACAACACCGGGGACGTGGGAAGACGTTGTCGAGCTTTTGGTCCCTGAGCTACGCAGGAGAGGCATCTATGCGCCCAAGGGCGAGTCAGGGACCATGAGGGAGAGGTTTTACGGCAAGGGGCAGACCCGTTTGAAAGAGGATCATGCTGGTTCGAAATACAAGTGGAAAGCTACCGCAGTCGATGAATAATACGAGATAGTAACCCTTCTTGTTTGTGCACAAATATTAAGCTTCCTGGCTTTGACTAAGGCGACAACTCTATCCTCTCCGTCCATTCCGTTGGCCTCCCAACTGTAACTATAGCCTTTCTCTTGGCCAAGTCCATATTGATGTTGAAAAGCGTTGCATTTCCCTGACCAGGGGAGACCTGAGTGCGGTTGATTGATGTCGGGTATCCTTGTTCATCCTGGAATAACTCAAAGAAGGAAGCATGATCAATGGTAGTAGACGCTGTTTTCTCTTTGAGAAGCTCAGATATGCGCTTGATTCGCTCTTTCGAGTCGGGCAGCCAACCAGGCTCATCCACCCCAGGATGCTCAAGGAGCAGGTGATTTGTGTGGGCGACTGTTCCGCTGCTGTCTAGGTTGATCTCTTTGATACCTATACTCGTACACTCCAGCCCTATAGCTTCAGATTGATCCGATACCAGAATGTGACCGCTTCCAGCTGTTCCTTTTTCGTATAGCTTATTCGCTGCTGCTCGGGCGGATGTTGACTCTAAAGCTGTACGCAAGGCAAGGTGGATTGGAAGTTTTGTGTTATCAACACCTCGAGCTCGAATGGCGTTCAACAATGTGCCGACGCCAGAAGAGTTGATACCAATCTTGCCTATTACACCTCCTTCAGTCACCATAGATATTTTTGGCAGGTCTGTTCCGGGCTGAGAAATGTGGCAGATGAAGAGATTTGGCGCCTGTTGAAGCTGCCAGTCCCAATTCTGCGCCAGAAGTACTTCTCCGTTTAGCTGCCGATACGCAAGACTCGTGCAACCATCAGTCTTGATGGGAGCATGAGGATTGACTGTGTAGAGACTAAAAGTGATCTCTGTCCGAACATTAAGGGCAACGATATCAAGCAGGTCAACCCCTGCGCCGTCTGCTAAGCCCTGAAGCTCTTCTACGTGGCGTGGCGATAGCTTCCGTAGAGGCGCAACATATTTTTGGGCTTCTTGGCGTACAGCCTCCCAGTTCATGGAACATGTCTTTTGGAAGAGGTCTTCATAGAATACCAGGGACCCCGCTACTTTCTCCTTTGCCGCGGTGCCATGTTGATGGCCGATCTAGGTAGATGTTATTAGTACTATCCTCGAGCTGTCGCCGCGATGTCTCATACCTCATAAGGTGTGCCAGAGCAGTGAACTTCGAGCATGATGAATCGAGTTGGCCAGTGAATGAACAATGTTAGTGGTGAGTATAGATTCACCACCCACTTACCCCAACATGAGCCATTATATAGACCATTGAATAGTGGTGTAACCGACCAAGAGTGGGGGTTAGTTGCTCGCACATTACAAAGCTATCTCGGCGAATCATTTGCTATTTCCATCAATTGATGCCTATCACAACATTGCATGGTGATTGACGTGATGCTGTCTTGCCTCTGAAGCGGGGTCTTTCTCATCAGCGTGGAAGTATGTGATTGCTGGAATGGTATCTAACGAGCTCGATGACTCCGTTGGCATGGTTTATAGTAATTATCGGACAACTTGAATATACATCATGACCTTATGAATGCTCTGACCTGTGGGAGCCAATATTTGTATCTCGTCCCATGTCAAACACTTATATGTGTAAGAATATCTAACCTCTCGCTAACTTTGAGTGTTCTAGCAAGAGGGGGATATTTGCACAGGCAAGTCAAGTCTTGCCCTCAAATTCCTGGTTTGAATTATAGAACGCCTCATTCTCAAACCGAATGCGGAGATTAAGAGGAGAGAAGAACGAATGCTGAAAACTACCAACTTATGGTTCGGACCATACATCCGACTTGATTCGGCCCAGACTCCGATGGACCAGTATCACAGGTGGACACCATCCACCGCCAAAATAGAATGTGATTGGAGCGCTCTTTGCCTGGGAATATCTCTTATTAATCGCCGGCGCTGTCGACCCTCGGATATTATCCGACCAACACCAATGAGAAAATCTCACCACAATTGAATCTTTTCTCACAACGCCTAGTCAGCTCCATCTTCAAGCAGAATCAACTTACGTTGCATTCGAGTTTCGGGGTATCTGAGTAGAAAATCAGGACGTCAGCAAGATGGGAGATTTACCTCATCTGAGCGATCAGATCGGCAGCTTCAGCCTGTCATCAATACACTCTGCTGACCCAGCTTACACCCCTCTTCTCTATCGACTTCGTGAAGAGACATTCACAAACCGGACTACACAAGTCAGACATGGATCTTACTTAAGGCGCTTCACCCGGGACGATTCCTTCAATATCGCTGCTGCCCTCGATAAGAACTCCGGGATCAAACTTGACAAGTTTATGCGCCGGTGTGGACTGACTGGATGTGTTGTTGTTCAAAACGGCGCCATCCTGCTCGAGGAGTATAGGCATGGCAATTCGAAAGCTTCTCGAAACGACGTTCAGTCTGTCACCAAGTCAGTGGTTTCGACAGCACTCGCGATTGCTCAGCAAGAAGGGAAACTATCCGTCAACGATCTGGTATCTCGCCATGTCGAAGAGTTGAAAGGAACCGCCTGGGCCGACGTACCACTGCTGGCTCTTTCGAGCATGTCCTCGGGTGTAGTCGAACAGTCAGAAGAAGAGAGGCCAGCCGATGTGCCTAACCCCTACTACGCAACGGAGCTTTACCCTCAGACGGATCCCAAGGCTGTGATGAACTGGCTCAAGACAGCCAGAAAGGTGGCTGAGCCGTGGGAAGAGTTCCACTACTACAACCCCAACTACTATGTACTGTCAACCGCCATTTCTCGTGCAACTAAGGAGCCTCTTGACGAATATATCTCCCGTACGATATGGGAGCCCGCTGGGATGCAGTATGATGGGTACATACGAACTACTGCTGCAGGCCACGTAGATGGACACGGTGGTCTTTCAGTTACCCTGACTGATATGGCACGCTTCGGATGCTTCATTTTGGATGGCTTCAAAGAAGAAGGAAAGGGACCTGCTGTACCACCTGGCTGGTTCCAAGATATTTCAGCAGCCAAGTATAGCGTTGGAGCTAGGGCCCTTCACCCCGATAACTTTGTCTCCAACTTTGGTTACGAAAGCGGTTGGTGGACAACAGGTAGAGGGGGCAAGGAGTACATGATGGGAGATGATGGTGCCTTTGCAGCCATGGGAATGTACGGTCAGTCTATCTATATCGTACCCAAGCTGGATGCCGTCATTGCTATCCAGTCTGGATATCCTGAGCATGACTTGGATCTTTTCACCCGCAATGCGGAGCTTGCGACTGCTATTCTGAAGGCGTTGAGACAGAGCGACAAAAGTTAGAACGTTTATAGAGAGCAAGGAATAGATTTCACGATAATGTCCCCAAACTTAGATATTGGCTTGAAGTAACAAATGGATTACATCAACTAAAACTTATACGCCGAAAACTACACACTCTCTCCAAAATGGCCGATAGGGGCTTAAGCTCACGCCCTCAGACACAGATATAGGTAATTTTTTCTTTTAATGACCCAAGCTTTTCGCCTTGCGTGCAAGTTTACATTCGGATTAAGCTCTTATGTGTTGAACAACTTGCAATAACCTTTGCTTTCACGATGCCCGATATTAAGCCTTGAGGCCTGCATAAAGCTTCTTCTTGCATTTTAACTTTGACTTTCACCTCTAAACAGTATAAAATCCTGCCTGCCCTTCCTTTCTTGAGGCAACGCACATTAACACACACACGCCTCACCTTGTCAAATCTCATACAGCACCCTCACGCCTTAGCGTCATTTTACGGTGTAACTCCTTATGCATAAGCAGCTCGATAAAGCTTTTAGCCGCCGTCATGTTGCCCGGAAAGCTGATTTGTACTACTTGTGATGTTTCCTTCACGACGATCGAGGGACAGCGAGAACATGGCAAAAGCGAATTTCAGTATGTATTAATTCATGATGTTTTGAGTAGGATTTTCTAACATAAGTTGCAGTATTCGTAGACTGAGACTTCGAGTCGCTGCTGCCGATTTGGCTATTCCTTCGATTCAAGAGAGCTATCGAGGAGAGTCGTGTGAGCTGTCCGACTCGGCCAACGAAGACCCACCACAAGCAGATTCTGAAGAGGAGCGGCTGCCTGAAGATAACGAGATGGCAGAGTTTCTCCCCGAAAATTGCCTCTTCTGCCCTCTAACTAGCGCATCTTTGGGTCAGAACCTAGCCCACATGAAGACGCGCCATGGCTTCAACATCCCATACCAAAACCACGTTGCCGTCGAGACTGAAACTCTGTTATGGTACCTTCATTTGGTCATCTTCGGGTTTCATGAGTGTATATCATGCGGGAAACAACGAAGGACACTCGAAGGCGTACAGCACCACATGTTGAAGAAGAGTCATTGTCGATTCGACATGACGGACGACATGATGGAGTTTTACAACACTGAAGAAATGCATGGGCACAGCGTTCATGATTGTGTTAGGACAGATGAGGAGAGTCTCCGACTTCCCTGCGGCAAACTTCTCTCAAATCGCTCCCAGGTGCCTTACTTGAAGCGGCCACTGCCACACAAACGACAAAACACTCCTATGTATGACGGCAGCTCACATTTACTCTTGACTCAGGGTTGCAAAGGCCCAAGCCTTTTGAACCAGCTATTGTTTCTGCCTGTCAGCGAGCGGCGAAACTTAGCTCATCTGCCGGCCAGCATGCAACTTGAATATTTGAGGCGGAGGAAGAAAGATACAGCCAGCAATCAAATTGCGGTAGCGAATCTGGAAGATAAGATGGAACGCAGAATGATGAGAAGATTTTGTAGGTATTCTAAGAAGTGATTGGAAGGTATTGTTTATTACCAGGGGGGCTCGAATTTTAGCATTGGTTAATACCAGGATATGTGCGTTCAAGGTTTCGCTCAGCCCAGGTTATCCTGTGTTGAAAAACTAAAGATAGAAAACGATGTGCTGTACAAGCTGGTAGATTGATTGAATATAGATATCTTTTGACAGCCTGATTAATATGATCCGAGATATCCTTGACGGTGAGACTTGACGAGTTTACATAACGAAAGGAATAAAGCGAGCTACCTTCGCATGCCATCTCTCCCAGTCTTCTTTAAATGCTCGCTTTAACATCCGCTCTTCCTCGCGCACTCTCGTCCAGACGCCGAATAGCACAACTCCCACACTAGCAGGAAGTAATCTCCAGATCCAAAGTCGGTGCAACTCATACCACTCTGGTGTCATCCAGCAACTCAGAGCTCCATCATACCTGCCAAGCAACGCCACGTTGAATACCATAAGAATCATGAGGCCGGTATAACTAGGGTGCTGTACGTAGTGGTAGATACCCCCGGTCTGTAGCTTATCTGGCTCCTTCAGCGCAAAGGTAAAATTCTTACCTAGCGAGGCATACGGAACTAGACGGAGAGGAACACCGGCGCAAATTATCATGGCCAAGGGTATAGCTGTTGCTGGCGACCATGTTATGAGGTCGGTGTTTAAGCCATTTTCTGCGCCGTTGCAAAGAAGACTGGGTGGGATATTGGGGTAGAACAAGCTCAAGCTGGCTGTGTGCAAAGCCAGCAGTCCAATAGGAGCCATTGCTACCTTTGCGAAATGCTTGTTTGTAAGAAACAGCCAGCGAACAGAGTCACCTGTTGCTGGTGCTGCATGTTCGCTAGGATTAGGTGGAGAGAGAGCAAGGTAAGTCCCATAGGCGGAACCTAATATTGCTGCTGCCAAAGAGGCTTGAGACAAAGAGGTCGGCAGAGTCATTGACGCGTTCAAAGTGATTTGGTATGGAATGATGAGGTGATTTATGTGACTGGCGCTCTGATAGGGCATATATTGGGACATGAGGGACACCTAGTTCTTACAATCAGGAGATAACTCAAAGATAAATAAGAGGCATGCGGATCAGAATGACGATAACCTAAACACAGGTTTGGACTAAAACAAGCGAGGTGATGCTAACTAGCACTTTCACGTGACAAAGGTAGTAATGACAAAAATCCTTCGATCTTGTGGAACCAGTGGAACATTAACTTCGAGGCTATCGACAAGGGTTTTGTTTCGTGGCCTTAATTAGCAGTCGACTTTGGGGACGTATTCCATCTATTGAGTTGAATGTCAGCTTTCTCAAAACCGGAGGATATAATATCACAGGAGAATGGGCGAATGCCAAGAAAACTTTTATTAAACCTGGCGCCGATCTCCAGATTTGGTTCTTCAGCGGGGACGACCTTCGATCGAAAGCCATGGCGAGAAGAACGAAAGCAATAAACCACAAAGCAAACAGAAGCTGAAACCGACCATGAGCACCTTCCACAATTGGAAATATTCTAGAATAGTTACAGCACTAATAAGTTACAGTAGCCATTTTAATGGCGGTTGAGACGGCAAGACTGGAAAACCATTCAACGTTACCGGAGATAACAAGAGCCCGTAGTGCAGCCTGTCTTCGGGTGACAGTCCGCCAATCCCAGGCTCTGTGGGCAAACAAACTCCCTGGAACTTGGCTTAGTTAGGGGCGAAATGTGCTCTCGAGAGCAATCTGGATGAGACGATTCTCCACTTGGGCTGAGACTGGCTTCTCAAGCGCACACTCGCATTTGTCGATCGCCATGACTGTGGCGACAGCCGCATAAATGGGCCAGTCTAGAACCATGACAGTTGAACTTTGCTTTCAGCCTCCCCGGTCTTCGGCGTTTGCCCCAAGTGGCAAACCCTACGAACCAGCCCAATGCCATTTGCCGACCGTTGAGGAAACGGTCAACTTTGTAGGGACTTGGAGGCCTGAGACCAGAGAAACCTAAGGTAAGACGGAGGAAACCTCGAGATCGACCTCCAATTCACTCAACTCAGCTCAATTCTTGATGTGGCTTCAGTACCACGGAGCCGATCTCTCTACTGAGAATGGCCAGCCCAGCATGTGTCAAGGTGCCTAGGAAAAGCCTCGTTTCTGAAGCAACTCGAGAGCGTGAGACGTTCAGGTACGATGCAATCTCTCAATTGATGAGTCCCTTGCTTGAAGTCGTGTCCGACTGAACAATTGTGCCAGATACGATGACTCCCTCTTCAACAATATCCGCTTCAACGACTCTGGATGCGGAATCGCCAGTACTGAGCTCGTCACCTGCTCAGATGTCATCCTCACGGCTCTCGCCCGCCTCGCCGCCTGTCAGACTGGCGCAGCGCGCTCAATGATCTCGCTGTTTGACCAAACTCACCAGTACATCATCGCAGAAGCTTCATCTACGACTCCCTTAATCCCAAACTTGGGAGAGGATGGCCACCACGAAAATTTGTGGCATTGTGGAACTGCCATTCCGCGGTCGCACAGCGCTTGTGAGGGCACTTTATGCTCTGATGACCGTGAACCAATCGACCCAGCCGGGTACAAACTTCAGCATGAATTGCCTGTTACTGTGGTAGACGATGTCACACTTGACTCCGAGTTTTCATGCAAACCGTACTGTCGACCCGGAGGCGCCGCGCGGTTTTACGCTGCGGTGCCAATTCGCACAGATCGAGGTGTCAACATCGGCGTTATCTGTGTGATTGACACTAAACCCGGATTACTATGGGAGGACCGACATTCGAGACTGATGCGCGAGCTTTCGAGAGCTGTGACAGAGCATCTTGAGACCATCAGCCTCAAAAGTGCTCAGAGGCGAAGTGAGAGGAAGAGCAAGGGCTTGACTAGTTTTGTGGAGGGCAATACTTTCTCGACTCAACCTCCATCTATTGGGCGTGGCTTACATGAAAAAGGTGAAGAAATCAACAAATTACCCAAGCAGCAACAGATGGAAGATTTACAGAGAGCTGTGGGAGGTATCGCGATTGGGGACCCTACGACTTCTGGCACCAAGGCCCAACAACCGATCGCTTCTCACGACAAACAGACATTAGCAAAGCCGAAAACCACCCAAGAGACAAACCGTGCTCTTGAAACTCCTCGACAGATCTTTTCTAAAGCTGCCTCTATCGTCAAGGACTCTATTGAGACGGATGGGTGTTTGTTCTTGAATGCAGACATGCTTGAGTTTGCCAGCGCAGGCTCTTCGACTGAATGGATGGATGAGGATATGACGACTCGACGGCCTTCAACTTTCAGCTACAATGGCAGTGAAGATACCTATACAACGGTTTCATCCGAGGAACGCCTTCGACCATCCTGCCAAGCATTGGGCTCGTCCGAATCAGGAATTTCAACTGCACCGCAATTCACTGGGTCAGCTCATGTTGCCCTTCCACAAGCCCTTCTCGCGCGGATGATTCGACGGTACCCAAAAGGACATATTTTCAACTTTGATTCGAACGGAGACCTGCAACCCGATGAACTGTCTGATGACAACCGACGTCCTGCTATCAGCATTTCACAGGAAGGGATGCCTCCATGGGGCTACCTACCAAACAGACAAGAACATAAACTCCGCATACAACAGAAAGAAGCCAGTATTCTCCGTGAAACGTTTCCTGGAGCCCGCAGCGTTGCATTTGTTCCTATTTGGGACCTTCGAAAGAAGCGGTGGTCTGCTGGCGGCTTTATCTATACTTTCAACATCAAACGCACCTTTACGATCGATCTCGACCTTAGTTACCTCAGGGCTCTTGGAATGCTAGCTGCAGCTGAAGCATTCAAGTTGGAGACTATGGCTGCGGACAAGGCCAAGACTGATGCTTTAGGCTCCCTCTCCCACGAACTGCGCTCACCGCTGCATGGTGCTGTTCTGAGTGTTGAGCTACTAAACGATACCGATCTTACCATCCCACAGCAGAACATCGTCCGGACCATCGAGACTTGTTGCCGTACGCTTTCGGATACAATCGATCACCTACTCGAATACTCTAAAGTCAACAAGCCCGCCCCACAAGAATCAACCCGAGAGAACAGGACGGACAACTTCAGCCTGAGCAGAGCTTCATCATTCGGAATAGGTACGAAATCGTCTAGTAAAGTCGTTCAACTTGATGTACTCGCCGAGGAGGTCCTGGAAAGCGTTTATGCTGGCTTCAACTTCCAACACGTTTCCATTTCCCAATTCTCAAACCAACCACCTCGACGCCCCGGCCACGCATCTATACGTCGAATGGATACTATGCAAGCAATGGAAGAGCTCCAAACGAAAATCAGCACAAAGGGAAATATCGGGACCAAGATTGGAGATGTCGAAATTTTCCTGGCCATTGATTCGAGATATTCCTGGGGATTCTACACGCAGCCTGGGCCAGTGCGCCGTATTATCATGAACCTATTCGGAAACTCGCTCAAGTACACCCACAACGGAATAATCACGGTATCACTGGAACAAACAAGCGCCTTTGGGGCGGACGACAACGACTGTTGGGTGACCATCACTGTTTCCGATACTGGCGTTGGCATTAGCGAGGACTTTCTCCAAAATGGACTCTACAAGCCGTTCTCACAAGAGAATCACTTGGCTCCTGGTACAGGTCTTGGACTGAGCTTCGTCAAGCAAATTACCACGCAGTTTGGAGGCCACATCTCTGTTAAAAGCTTAGTTGGCAGTGGCACTACTGTGACTGTCAGACTGCCGATGAAATTAGGAGAAGATTGCCATACCGGTGTCTCTGAAGTCCGGCAAAGAGAGGAAGAGTTTGAGGCGCAAACGAGTAAGCTGCGTGGGCTACGCGTGAGGGTGGTAGATTTCAGCAAGGACAGAGTCACAGGAGGCGGTTCTCCTGGACAGATGATGGATTCTCCGGATCAACTCGTGCAGGATATGTGCAAAGACTGGCTAAACATGCAAATCAACACTGGGTTGGAGTCGCCTTGTTTGATGCCAGATCTTGCAATATGTTCAGAGGAAGGGTTCGAACGTCCTTATAACCCAGAGGATTCAGTACCGGACGTTCCCAATATTGTGCTGTGTGCCAACGCACTCACTGCGCATCAATACGCCTCTGGCAGCAAGACAATACCGCGCCCTGGTGTATTTGAGTTCGTTTCTCAGCCGTAAGTAATCGTACTCTATTATCAGATTCTATAAGCTAATTGGAGATCTCAGACTCGGTCCTCGGAAACTTGCAAAGGCTTGCGCACTTGCCTTGTATCGCTGGACAGTTGCGCAAACATCGACTCTCTCCCCGACAACTGCATCTACGGAAACAGAGTCATTGAGTCTACCCGATGGTGCCGTCACATCAATAACGAACCCCGGCACGCCATTCCCTCTGAGCGCGGACGAAACACCGGACCAATCTCAAGATTATTTCAAAACTCCCGAGTTTCTACTCGTCGACGACAACTTTATCAACCTCAAGATCCTATCGTCGTATATGAAGAAGCTCAAACAGCCGTACCAAACAGCTTCAGACGGCCTGGAAGCAGTGAAAGCGTATGAAGCCGATCCAGGGCGCTATGGATGCGTTTTGATGGACATTTCTATGCCGGTAATGGATGGCTTTGAAGCAACGAGGAGGATTCGTGCTTTTGAATTGCAACAGGGTCTGCGGCCTGCTTTGATACTGGCATTGACTGGCCTGGCATCTGAAGAAGCGCAGAGGGAGGCTACTGTGAGTGGATTGGATTTGTTCCTCACCAAACCAGTAAGACTGAAAGAGCTGGGCCCGATCTTGAGAGCGAAGGGTGTTTTGGAAGAGGAGTCAAATCTGGGCTAGGACCTGACACTCTTTTCTACCCAGAAATCAAAAGGCAGGGTAAAGCGTTGATTCGAAGAAAAATAATACGAAGTAAAATAATAATAGAGACGATATAATGAGAGCCTGGTGAAGATCAATCTTGAGGTCAAAGATTACGAAGATATGCAAGTGATGGTGCAATATACGCCGGACCTTATTCCCGCCAAAGTAGCCAACGACATCAAAGGTTCCGTCTATAAGTCGACATTCTCAGCCAATCGTGAAACAGCTTGAAAGACTGCTATCTTCTTGCGTGATCTCCTCTTGCAAACTGATATAAAGCAGATAATCGAAATAATAACTCATTGATGAACGCAAACCTTCTTCTTTTCTTTCATCTATTTCTCATAAGTCCACCCAGAAGATTCACATCAAATATGTCCAGCAACACCGAGAAGCCTACGGGCAACAAAGCCCCCAATGGCAAAAAGCAACTCATTCTCAATGCTTTTGTAATGGACACACCAGGCCACCTCGCCCCCGGCCTTTGGAATCATCCCCGCAACAAGACAGATCAGTACAAGAAACTGTCTTTCTGGACTGAGCTGGCACAGTTGCTAGACAACGCAGGCTTTCATGCCATGTTCATTGCTGATACACTTGGTCCTTACGATGTCTACAAAGGCCCAGCCAATGTGGTCCCAGCCCTACGCTCAGGAGCACAATTCCCAGTCAACGACCCGTTGTACCTGGTCCCAGCTCTAGCAGCAGCTACAAAGAATCTCATTTTCGGAGTTACAGCCAGCCTAACCTATGATAAGCCCTACGCATTGGCTAGAAGGCTCTCGACGCTTGATCATTACAGTGAAGGCCGAGTTGCGTGGAACATTGTCACTAGCTATTTAGATAGCGCAGCTCGCAACCACGGCCTTAACGAACAGATTCCTCATGACGAGCGCTACGCCATTGCGCATGAGTATCTTGAGGTACTCTATAAGCTTTGGGAGGGAAGCTTCCGAGAAGATGCCGTTTTGGCAGACCGTGAAAGCGGAACTTATATCGCCAGTGATGCTGTTCGGCAGATCCACCACAAGGGCAAGTATTTCCAAGTGCCAGGACCCCATTTTGTCGAGCCGTCTCCGCAGCGAACCCCATTCCTATTTCAAGCTGGCGTTTCAGAAGCTGGTAATGGTTTTGGTGGAAAGCATGGTGAGGCTATTTTCGTCGGAGGTCAGACCCCCGAAGGCGTCCGCAAGACCGTGGATAATCTCCGCAGTATTGCTGCCAAAGAGGGCAGAGATCCTAATCATATCAAGATCATCGTGGGCATCAACGTCATCGTAGCTGCTACGGATGAGGCAGCTGAAGCCCAGCGCCAGGAGTACCTCAAGTATGCCGACACAGAGGGTGCTCTCGCTCTGTTTGGAGGATGGACGGGAATCGACCTATCTGGATATCCCGATGATCAGGACTTCGCCTTGACTGACGCCCCCCGGGTTCAGTCTCTGGTCCGGCGTTGGTCAGAAACTGTTCCTGGCACAGACAATCTCCCCTGGACTAAGCGAAGGATCGTCGAGTATCTCAGCATCGGCGGTTTAGGTGGCAAGATTGTTGGCGGCCCTACCAAGGTGGCAGACGCGCTGGAGCGCTGGGTTGAAATATCTGACGTTGATGGATTCAACCTGGCTCACATAACCAACCCAGGCACTTTTGAAGATATCATAGAGCATCTACTGCCTGAACTGCGTCGTCGTGGTATCTTCAGGAGCGAGGTTGAGAAGGAGGGTGCAACGGCTAGAGAGGTGTTTATCGGTTCGAAGAGGTTGCCTGAGGATCATCCAGGAAGCAAGTATAAGTGGCGAGCTGGTCAAGATGCGCCTCCTTTCTTGGCAGAAGATGCGAAAGAGGTTCCAGTACGCACAGAGTAATGTGTTAGATCCCAGGGTATAGTTTAGTAACTTAATTATATCATTTGTACCGTGTGCTGTTCTTGCTGAAGTTCAACGACACAGCCGTCTCAATAGACGGTAATCTAGTGATCAGACCTTGACCATCTTCGAGATATACGACGATACTTCTCTTCTAACATAGCGTAGAAAACTCCAACAAACTCTCAGGATTCTCTGCCTGAAACTTTACTCATAATTGCTATTACCACTAATCAGGTGAAGTATGACCTTTCAAAATTCCAGAGTAATAATCAGTCCTTGTAATCTACCGAATAGTCCTAGTTCAGGGAATACATCCAGATATGCTCACAAGCACAGTATACAGTCCCATCCATAGGTTTGAACGGTTGAGTTCGAGCGTTGCATATATATAGTGTTTGACCCGGTCCGCCCTGTAACTATCAAGAAACCCAGATTCATAACAAGATGACCATTGTGTTAGATTCCCTAGCCAACCCTAAGCAAAGAAAACAAGCTAGATCACAGTACTGGTGGAGTGAGAGGTGAGAATTATATATATTAGGTATCAGTTTCAAGCATACGCATGGCAAAGAATACTTCATCAACCCGCTATACAGCTCCGTAACCCATAACACTCCATTCATATACCGCCCCTTTCCCAGTTCCCAACCCAGCAGCCCTCGCTATCGCTAAATGCAGCTCCAACAAAAAAAAACAAGAACAAGATAAGATTCAAAGAATTTTTACCATAAAAAAACGCCATGCTGCTTCATATCCGTAACCCTTGGTATCTTCAACACGACCTAAAAAGCGCCAGACCATACTCTCGTGTATTTCCGCTTCCGCACTTATCCGGTGTCTGAATGTTTCTTTTGTTTTCCTGTGGTATTGCTGTGTTTGTTGTGTTTTATTGTTGTTGTGGTGGTGGTGTTATCGCTTCCATGGTATGCAAAAATGACATGCTACTACTGCCGGTGCGGGGACTCCTTAAATCGCTTCACCCAATGTTGTCGCACACGCCCTGGCATTTTGCAGAATACCATGGCCTTGCATTCGTTGATAAGCACACCCTCGGAGATCTTGACCTGCAGATCCAGGTCCTCGTCGGCAAAGTCGCGGAAGAAAATGTCGAGGGCTTCCTCCTGCCAGCGCAAGGTATTCCGAGCCCTAACTGCCTCAACGAGCTCGTCCATAGCGGGTCCGTTGGACATATTCTGGCTGTCTGCCTGTGAGGGAGACGCAGCACTCGGGCCGTCACGTACGGCCATAGGAAGCATGGATGAGTTGAGAACGGAGGTGGTGAGGGCACGAGAGCCATCGTTGGACGAGGTGCGACGACGTTTGCCGGGAGATTCGGGAGCTGCTTGTCCCATGGGAATGGTCGAAGCAGGTGGCGTAGATTCGAACATCACCGGGGTACTTGTGGAAGGCAGCTGTCGCTTGCGGCTCTGGGTAATAGTTTCGTCGGGCGGGGTAAGAGCATTGGCATTTGCTACAGTCGGCGGCCCGCGAGGAGGAATCGTAGTAGTCATCGGTCGTGGCTGTGTCGCCGAGCCAGTTGAGGAAGTAGTAGGGGTCTGGGTCAAGACGGGTCGCGAGTTGGGGCTCTCTAAGCCTGGAGGTCGAGGAGAGGGATCGGTTTGAAGATTGAGAATGCCTGTGCCTGGCATATCGGGATCATCGCTAATTGGGCCATCTGTACGTCTTCTAGGTTTCATTATCCGTTTGGGAGCGCCACCAGAACCGATGACGTCTGGGTAAAGGACTTCCATGAAATCTTCGTGGTCAAAGGGTCGACCGCGTAAAGCCCTAGAAAGAGGTTCCCTCTGATTGAGAGTCAGTAACCGTGGTTATTTGCAATAACGATCGTGTCGGCAAGTCTTGAAACTCGCGTGGTGGCATCCTCCGTCGTTCGCATCACCCAAAGGAATGTTTACCTCGATATGCGCAGCCCACGCCTCTTCAGTGGCAGTCACCGTCCTCGACACTGGATTATACACGAACTCAGGGTCCTCGCGAAGACCCCGCCATAACCGAAATCGTTTTCTCGCGTTATCACTCTTGTTGATCAGGTGGCTTTTCGCTGGATAGGCGCCGTGACTCTCCTGCAAGGCTAGGGCGGCGCGCTCCCAAGCCTCGGCTTTGAAGGAAGAGTTCTCGCGGAGACCAAGTTGGACGCTCTCACAGAGACTTCGAAAGAATGTGGCTTCGTATGCGGGAGTCCAACTGAAGCGTGGTGCTCTTCGATCGCGGTCGACTCGTGCGGGTGCTTGGCCGTCGGGGCCGAGCACGTCGGCGTCGTCTTCGGACATGGAGGCAAGACAGTTTGATGTTGAAGATCGAATGACACCTCTCAAATAAAAGAGAGACAAGGGATGAGGGAGGATCAAGCCCCCTCGTGACTTGTAGATTGAGGCTGAGGCTGAAGCCGAAGCAAACGCTCCAACAAGTCTATGTTGGTAGGTAGCGCAGCGTAGCGTACCGGTATTGGATGCGAATTCCAAGGTAACTTAGTTAAGTCAATCGCATGGCCCAGTCGGGACTCGGCCGGGCGGTGAGTTTTTGGGTGGGGACTGGTGGGAAAAAAAGGTCACCTGGGCTATTGGGGATTTCACTATGCATTATCACGTGCGACCAAATAAACAAATTAACCGTGTCGTGTCAGAAAAAAAAAGGGGAAACTTGAGATCGGCAATAGAGGGAGTAGGTAAATTAATGATGCTTCAAGCCCAAGTCATGATATCATCTCATCGAGTCCTGTCATTTTCTGACCCTGATTCATAACTTCTGATAATGCAACACGACGGAATATTTGCTCCTTGTTCCTTTTGCTGATCCAGGGCCGCGGACAGGGGCCAGCTGAGGCTCAACTCCCCGAGGAATCTCCATATTTTCTACCGTCCTGTCAAATGATAGAAGTTGGTGTCAAGTCAGAATGCTACCAGGATCATCCTCTCGTCAACCTCGGCAACCTTTTTTCTCATTCGTCTGCCTAGATCGATCTGCATATACGGTCTACCACTCTGCCTGACTATTTCTTGACTATCCAAACTTTGACTCTGACTCAAGAGTAAAATTATGATTCATTCGTTAATGTCTGATGGATGTCAACTTCATCGTCCCACTGTAAACTGGAGAACCTGAGCTGAAATGTCTACCCGCCGTTGCCGCACGCGAAAAAACCCTGGATTACGTAGACGAATGGAGCGCTTAAGCTTCGACAATCTTAACTCTATCAGGTCATACCAAGAAGGCCTTTGCGTCATTCATCAGTCTTTTTGACTACACCAATGATCGAAATCCATCCTTGGTGCGATCCAAGCAGCCGGATGAAGTGCTCCTGAAAGTGACAATACATATTGCTCGGAACAAAAGCTCAGTCTCGAAATTATTAATGATACGTCTTGAGTCAAGGATTAAGAGAGAAACATGAGAAGCACAAAGAAGAAAATGGCCACGCCAGCCAATCCCGAACCTCGTCCTGCGGAGCTAGATACGTAAACTGGACGTTCTGAAGGTTCTAATGATTACACGTTAGCGTCATAACTTCGTCTCAGAGTATTTCCGAGAGAAGCACTTACGAGGGTAGGAACTTTCCAGGGGACCGGCAACCGTGCTTGGCTTCACGCTGGATTTGAATCCCGAGTTGTCACCTGAAGCGGCCTGGTCATTCGACCCGGCTCCTGCATCTGCATTTGCACCTGGTTCTTTATCAGGTCCAGGTACTGGCGATGAGTTTGAATCGGTGTGTGCATCGGAATCCGTCTCGCCTTGAGAGCCAGCCTTTGGAATTGGAACAGGCTTTGGAGCATCCTTTGGCATATAACCCCCATCTTCGTCCGTAAAGCCAGGTACATCTGGAGAGTTGGAACCATCTTGAGACTCAGAACCTTCATCATCTTTGGCATAACCATCTTGCGACTCAGAACCTTCTTCACCTTTGGCATAACCATCTTGAGACTCAGAACCTTCTTCACCTTTGGCATAACCATCTTCAGACTCAGAACCTTCTTCACCTTTAGCATAACCATCACTCCCTTGGGGACCTTTCTGGGGCTCTGCGGCAACGGGTTTCTGTGTTGGGTATGAGACAGCGTTGATGTAAGGCCGGTCCGTCACGGGGTACGTGATGGTTGCAGTGATGGGCTCAGGGCCACAAGAGTTGCATGTCTGAATATCGCATGTAAATCCGAATGGAAGAGAAGCTGAAGGCATGGTTGGCTTTGAAGCCAGTCCGCTGTACGTTTCCGTGATAACATACTCCTGCTCGTAAAGTCCAGTCGAGCAGAAAGCATCGTATTTGGTAGTGTGCACAACAGTTTGCACGCATGTTTTGCAGCCACAAGACTCGCAGTTTGGAGCCTGAACTTCCACAGTGATAGGATCTCCCGTGACCGCTGGCTTGTTGACCACGCAGGTCGCGGCGCCGCCGACATCGATGGTCGGACTCAGACCGTTATAGGTGACGCATTGTGTTATGGTTGCTGTGCGGTAGATTAGCTGAACACCATCTCCTGGTGGTGACGCCGCTTTTGCAGCGGTAATGATCGCTGCTAAAAGAATAGAGGGAAAATACATTTTAAAGAGAGTAAAGAATGGAATTTGAGAGAACGAATGACTAAAGTTGAGAGAAAGTATGAACAATGGTCCGATTTCAAAGTGTTTCTGGGAGGAATCTCATTTTTAAACTCACTGCTTCTCAAGGGATGGTTTTGAATTCTACGTGGAACGCGTGGCTAGCTGGCTTAAATTACTCTTACTGTATTGTTGTTGCCATAATAAGTCTATCCCTGGGGAGACTTGCGAAAAAGGCTTGACAGCCAAGTCTCACATCTCCTTTGCCGAGGGTGATGGGAAGTGGCTGACTGAAAGAGCCCAGTTTGTGCTTGTTGGTCGCACATCTGGAATTGTATTAAGCTGTTGGTGGGATGTACTCGCATCCCTTGGATACTATCCAATAGAAAATGTTGCGTTTGACTCATTTCTTGTGCTGCAGGGCTGATGTTTCACTTCGGAGATGAGCTTCCCAGTCTACATTCTAGACCACTTCATGTTTGTACCTAGTAGTGAAGGCTGTAGATGAGACATTGTGCACTTGTCTTTTTTTAGTCGACCTTTGTGTGATTGAGATCCTGCTCCTGCTTTCGTGCCACAGAACTTCCAAAAACTATGGCCTTTTCAGTAGAACAGTAATTCAATCGCTTTTTAGAAAAAGGTGAAGAAGCTCTCTATAGTAGTTAGTTATATTGCTTAGAAAGATTTTATAATGTATCTTTTTTGTTTGTGGTAAATCTAACTTCTTCTAAGACGTGGCTTGCACACAAGTACTAATTCTCAAACAAGTAACAATAAGGGTGGTGATGTGCATTTTGCCATGCTGAAATGTGGTGCTGCCAGGACCAACAGCAGCCTCAAGTATCGTGGCGAGGCTCCATTCCTCACAAAATCCTGATCCTACGATCGCGAAAGGGGGTGTACGAGTCGCATTGAAAACGACAACTACTCGCCCCCACCAGAATCCGAATAATGCACTGCATCCGATCTAAACCTCATCATGGCTCCCAAGAGACTTGTCGTTTTCCTGCTTGGAAGCCTCATCAGCACTGCTGGTGCCATTCAAGATGGCGACAAGATACCTGAGTCATGGTGTATAACCTACCTTTCAACTTATCTTGCTCCTGTATCAGACTTCGTCATTGAGTCGGCGTCTGACAAGAGTTTTGAGTTGCCCTCTTCTCTGGTAGATGACGATTCTGCTCAGACTTTGGATCCAGCACCTTCTGAGTTCCTTGGAACCTCCTCGCTTCTTCCTCTCGAATCTTTCAAGTCTGCCGAGCTAGAGGGTTTGGGTGGCACAGAATTAGTGCAATCAAGCATTGGTACCGCAACTCTTACCCCTATCGCTGAACCCACAGGTTTAGAGTCTGAAGGAAGAGCTGTCGTATTTCGCATCGTCCCTGATCTCCAGGACACTACGCAAGGGTTACGAAAGAGAGCAATCGGTGGCTTCGTCGGTTCTCAATCTGAAGATTGTAATAATGCCGCTGTTTTCAATCTCGTCGGAACACGTCTTCTAGATGGCACGTCACCTATATACTATGGTGGTGAAAACTACAAGGAGCTACGCGGCCAAGAAGGAGCACTACCTCGGGGTGCTGTCACCACCACTTTTTCGGATGTCGGGGGCTACCTTCGATTCTCCAGTTCATCATTACCAAATGGCGAAGCAGGGTTTTGTCAGGATGCAGCAGATGGCCAAGTTTACCTGACTTTTGCATCTTCACCAACGAATTGTGTGCAGATCAGGCTGTCTCTTATTGGAGGTAGGTTTCGTTTTAAGTTTCCCCTCCGTCAGATACTAATGTTTCTTTCAATTATAGTTGATCAATGCCAGGATGGAGACAACACGACTCCCACCGCCATTGAAAGCAGCACTCTTGATTCTGTATATTTGCCGGCGACCCAGGGACCTTCCACTTCTTCAACTGGCCGCGTTCAAGACTTTGGTTCGACAGAATCCGCGATCGTCCCCAGCATTTCTTCCCCAGGTCCAGATATCCTATCTCCTTCGACAGCCCCTGTGCCGTCCGTGATCACGGAGCCTTCTTTACGGGATACCTCAGCCCTTGAGCTACCATCGTCTATTCCGTTCTCGGCAGACCTTTCCAAAACCCAGCCTCTGCAAACGAGTTCGGCTCGCTTTTCTAACAGTTCATCATCATCATCGTCCTTCAGACTCCCCATAGCGCCGACCGCATCATCCGAAGACTCTCCTATCTTTGTTAAATCAACTTCTACACATATTTCCTTTGTCGTCGATCCGTCCTCAGATCGTTTTACCCTCTTGCCCGAGACAGAAAAGCAGTCATTGGACCCTTCGGGCATCCCTCCAACCTTTACAGACGATTTCCCTACAGAAATACCTTTCACACAAACCCCTATCCTCTCTGACAAGAGTTCGTTCAGCGACCCTGAATTCGAAACTCCTACTATGAGCTTCGAGGAATACACTAGTATTGGTTCTGATGCCGGTACTATTGGCACTCCTCAGAGTGATAGTAGTGGTAACTTGGAGGCTAGTCCTGCCGCCATATCTCGTACTACTGGCAGTTCAGAGACTGACCTTACCACTACGTCTGAAGCTAGCACTATCATCAGCTCAGTTCCCGATACTGCCACCAGCTCAGTTCTTCAGTTAGAAACTCCCACCATAAGCTTCGAAGAAGACACTAGTAGTAGTTCAGATGCTGACACTACTCGTACTTCCGAGGGCGATACCACTGTCAACTTGGATGCCAGCACTACCACCATATATGACACTACTGGTAGTTCAGGGGCCGACTCTACTACATCTGAAGCCAGTATTACAACTAGTTCAGCTCTCGCTACTACCAGCAGCGCAGCGGATGAAACTACCACTACAACTGCGGCGGAGACCCCTTCTCGTAAGTGTTCATCTATACTAGCCAAACCAACGGTTCTATTCGGCGACGATAACTCCTACGACGATCAATCCGTGCCGGTTTCTCTGCCATTCGCCGTTACGCTGTTTGGGGAGTCTCAATCAAACATTTGGGTAAGTACGAATGGACTAGTAACTTTGGGCAGCGGCGATGGAAGCTGGCAATATAACAATCAGCCCTTACCGACTGATTTTACCGCACCCCTGACTGTCTTCGCTTACTGGGACGACCTGCTCGTTCTCCGAGGAGAAGATACTAATGTCCTCTACGAGATAATTGATGTGCCAGGATCGGGAAGACAAGTCGCTATAGACTGGTGCCTTGTGTCTCTTACGGGCGATCGCAAGACCGTCAATCACTTCGTAGCCACTCTCTTCGAGCAAATCCCGGGGCTTGTCCGGGTTGCTTACTACACAACAGAGTTCAAGGGAAGCTCTGCAACTGTCGGCGTTCAAAATCGCAACAACGGGAAGTTTCTACAACATTCTTACAACCAAGTTGGTTCTATCCCCGATGGTAGCGGTCTCTTCTTCTTTACGGACAGCGGAAATGAGCATATACAGGCGTATACTCCCTAAACATGTACCGTGTTGCCATCTTCTTCTGGAGGAGATCTATTTGTATTGTCTTCGAGTCGAACTATAAGTTTAAAACTAATATTCTTGCGTTTCTTTTTTCAAATACATTCATACTTTTGCCATGTGCCGTGGGCTTCTCAAGAAATGACGTTAACAACTGCAAAGAACACCGTTTCCCCTCAACTACCTTAGAGCACAATAACCTATGCACACACACAGCTCCATTTTTACATAACCTAGAGCCAATATGAAGCTTCGTCAGCTCACCCATAATGGTGGTACAGCGGGCCATTAGTGTTGTGCCCGATTCATCTCGACCGTCCATTCAATCGTCATGAGACAATTTTATTGGTGCTTCAATACCTTTATGTAGTTGGTATACTTCTTGTCTAATGGGTGGCGATACCATGACCTAGAATCCACTAAATTCTAGTGTGTCAGGTGTTTTCAAGAGCTGCTTATCCCTCATGTTCAAAAGTTCGCTTCGTATTTAATTAAGCTACGATGCAAAATTACAGTCTCATCAATGAATCAAGACAATCCCTGAAAGAATCGCGCCAGCCGTCCCAGTTCCCATGGTGATGATCAACCAGTCGTATATATCGAGTTCGAATACCCATAAAGAATGAGACATGACATTTTCCAGATAAAAAGCACATGATGTTACAAAGCCAAGTAAACCCGAAAAGATAAGCAAGAAAACCCCCAAAATTGGTCAAATTACCATGATATCGTTTAAACATAAATCATCTCTATACCTATGCCACCTATATGAAGTGAAAAAATAAAAATAAAAGAAAGGCTATGTTGAGCTATGAATGAAATCCAAGTTGAGACTCCTCCAGTCCCAAAGCTGTGAAAAGTCGCCGAGGTCGACATCAGTGATGTTACCTAACCCGTAGTCCACATTGAGATCCTGGGGTTGGTAGTCGACGTAGGAGGGGGGTACCATGCCAGCCACATTGGGATCAGCTTGTGGCATAGCGTAGAATCCACCGGCTTGGACAATGCCATCGATGCCGGCACTTGGCGATGGCACTTGGTTGGCAACTTGGCCTGGCGCAACTCCAAGGCTATAAGGAACCTGGTGTTTCTGATACCCTTCAGCGGGTAGTGAGGTGTTCGGAACATATCCCACATTCTCGTGAGTTTCGTGAGTAGAATAGTTGCTCTGTGGTGTCGACCCTGCCCCCGCACTCTCAGAGCCTGCACAGTAGCTTGGCGAGCTCTCCTGTGATTCGTGGTCATGAGAGTGTCCGCTGGGCTCCGAATACTTCTTGTCCTCGTGGCTAGGGTTTCTGACTGGTGCTGCCACTGGTGCTGCCGTCGGTGCTGCTGCTACTCGTTGTTTCTTGCGAAGGACGTTCTCACGCGAAGGTGCCGATTGCCTAGGCATTTTTTGGGCCATCTTGACAAGGATGTCGTGAGACGTCTTTGCGGTTTTCGAAATTGTCTTGAGACGTTTCAACAACCTGATCGAGTTATCCACCGCATCCACGATTTCATCTTTTTGCGGTATAGTGTCGTCTTCATCTTTGATAATAGCCGTCGAAAGTACCGCGGCCGTGTCAAAGAGAGAGAAGATAATGAAGTGAAATCTGCCGTCGCGGTGTGAAACATGGTTAGCCCACCGAGTAGTGGTGTCCAAGTTTCTGAGAGAATAATAGACGGCATCTGCCCGGACTGCCAACAAGTCCTCGGTTGTGTTCTTGGTGTAAACTTGTGCCATGAACGACCGCATGGGGTTCAGAATCATGAGGTATGCCATGGTGTGGATGTAGAACCGATGGAACACAATCCAATTGTGCTTATGATCCTTCGACGTGTCGGGGTGATCAACATCATAGACCGCAGGAAACGCACGAATCCATTCTTCCAGCATGCCTTTGTACTCTTGGACCTCACTTGTGGAAGTGATGTTTTTAGGGGCACCCCATCGCTGAGCGAGTTGAGTGACTAGCTCTGACTGAAGTTTCATATGCAAGAGTGGCGAGGGCGAGAAGTCTTCGAGCGTCAGACTCGGCGGCTCCACGTTGATATCACTGTGGTCGATAATTGTTGGACGGCCTAGACCAGAAGCGAATTGCCTAGGCATTGATTAGTGTCTTGTTCAGTAGGTTTGAGTAATCCAGCTTACCAGTCCCAACAGTCAAGAATACACCAAACTCTTCGTCGCATTTCTCGATCAAATTCAGACAGACCTTCGGCAATAGCAACTCGGTGGAGGCCTTCAGGATGGAGTCAGCACCAGTGACATTATAGAAAGCAAGTGAGGATACTCACCCAATTCGTGTGCCTCTCGAACACAGGCACCAATAACATGCCAGGCTTCAACAAACCTTGCCTCAGCCTTGTACCAGTAAATCGAGTGTAGCATCCACTGAATGTTGAGAAGATGGCAATGACCAAGTGGAATGACTCTTGCAAGTTCTGTGGCGGCTTGATGATACTCTACTGTCAGTTTCTCAGCGGGCTCGGATAACTCAACCTCAACAATAGGCTTCATCTCAACATCAAGGTGCTGGGTGGCACAGGCGCAAACCATGACTAGCAAAATGGTCCATTGCAGTGAAAGTGTTTGGTTGTGAGACCTGCGGTCCCACCATGCTTGATATTCCTGAAGGAAGGTGGGCGGATAGATGATGTAGTAATGGTAGTTGACGTTATTGAAGAAGCTCTGGACAAGGGCGTCTGAACGCGTATTAGATCAGATTCTTCACTCAATATGCCCAAGTCTAGGAGATACTCACCCATTTGAGGGCGCGAAGGAAGGGAACCGATAGCATGCTTGAGCTGAGGGCAGGTACTGGGATGAACCCAGGTCAGCTCACCCACTGGCTTCTTTTCCTTCTAAGAATGAGTTTTAGCACGAGACTCGGAAGATTCGGGCTCTAAAATGAGATTAGACAGGTTCACAACTCACCTTGGAACCGAGAGACAGGGACTCAAAGAGGGGTCCAGCTGCATAACCCATAGCCTCGAGGCCGACCTCATCATCCTCTTCGGGCTCGGAGGCCTCTGGTTCGCCGTCATCTTCACGGCTACGCGATCGCTTCTTATCGCTACCCGGCGTAAGGCCATCAGAGGGCGAGCTCGCCGCGTTGGTCTGGATGAAGCGGCATTTGTCGGCGACTTTGCGCTTCTGGCAGTGGTTGCAAGGCCATTCTCGATTGCACTGTCAACAGTGAGTATGGAGCTAGGGAGGCAATACAGGGCAGCGGAGGACAGCGAAACATCATCTCCAAAGCCTATCCAAGGACCATGACGTACCTTTTGCTTCCTGCGATGGCACTCAGCGCAAGCCGAGCGATATTGGCCTGTATGCGTGCTGTTATCCTCCATGTTAGGGTGGAGTTGACGTGTGGAGATCGACAGGGAGCGACGCGAAGACTCGAAGCATGGGGTGAGGAAAAACTTTGTCGCGCCGTTCCGGAATGGAGGCTCGAAATCGACCAATCGGGATTTGAAGGGAGCCTTGACTTGAAGCAGTTTAGCCGACACGGCTAATGCCGCCCGTTTTGTCTTAGATCACCGAGTTTATATTTGCTTTTTCTCTCATCACTTCCTACCAACTGCCTCAAGAATGAGCTTTTAGTGCTCCAATAAGCTGAGATAAATGTTCTTCTCAATCATATAGAAATGCAAGATTAATCACCGAAAGAAGCTGAATTGAATTAATCCTCATCACCGCTTACTGTAACCTTCAGCACGTACAGAACCCTGACAACCAATCAGATTGATCTGTGGGAATTACTCTCGAGTTGTGGCGCCTCAAGTGCAGCCAGCCTTGGGCCTTCTCGATTCTAGATATCCAGCCACAATCTTAATTTTACGGGTAATCATGCCATGCCAGGGTCGATGGCTTGCATGCTGCGGGGTTGATGGATGGTGATAGGTCCCTAACTGACGCCCTTCCGGCAAGGCTGAGGTAGGCTCGGGCTCATTCGTCCAGTGTAACCTAAAAACTGCCGGTTTACGGATAACGATTCCCATAATGGGAATCTGATCGACTATCTGTGTCAACAATTTTATCTGTGCAAACGGCTGATGCCGCCACGGCTCATGCGCAGGCATTAAACGGGACTTTGTCAAAGCTCTTACGCGCATGATCTGCTTTGAAAAGTATTACTATTGGATGCCTTGAGTTATCAGATTTCTGAATTTGTCACCATTTAAGTTTATGGCGTCGGTAGTTTGTTGGCGTGGAGAGTACCTTTAGGCACGTCCCTAAACTTGAACTCAGTGTTTCAACGCTATTTGGCTCTTCATTACTCAAGCTAGATTCTTCTTTGACTGTTCGTTATTACAACATGAAACATCACTATAACTAGTGCCAAAAGCCAGGCTCTCAAAATGTGCATTTATGAACTGCAAGATAATGTCATCACAGTAAGCCTGAAAAGCACGATATTTTGACACAGAAGGAGCAGATCATATATGCTATTCCAGCTATTATTACGGTCTTTTTTGCTCTAACCTTCGTAGACAGATAGCTAATTTTGAGATCAGACAACCCCTGTCAACTGTTCATGTGAGGCCTGTCTATAAACTCAAATCCTAAACTCAGGTAGGTCTAGAACTACAGTCATACGAAACACGCTATTTCATTACAGGGTTCACCAAGAAGTATCTGACCACCTTGATACTATTGTTACAGAAAGGTAGTGCTTACAGCAAACGCGAAGTGGTTTTTAGGGAGTGCACTGAGCGATGTTGTCTGAGGAGCAAGTTACTTGAATTGATAACGCGCAAGAGAGCTTTCAACGGGAGAAATGCATGCCCAAACTAGACCATATAAGTAGAAAAGGGCAGTCACAGGGATGTGAACGGTTTCAAGTTCGACGCGTAGAACATGGAGTTTGAAATGCGTGTCGGGGACAAAGATGTTCTTTGTAAAGGTTGAAGGCAGGCGCTTATACTTTATTATGTATATTTATATATAGAAACCTACTCAATATCTCGAAGGGATAGATCAACGTCACACACCTGAAAGAACGCGATTATCATTTTACACAGTAAACCATCACGTTTTATACCTTAATTAAGACCCATATCACACTTAGTAGCATACCAGGGACTCTCTATTTAGGTATAACAAAGAAGAATGAGAATTTGTTTCATGAAAAACAGGTCTATTAGTTGCTCTCTTTCGCAAAACCCTGTCTCAAATCCTTCAAAGAATTGATTTGCTTTCCCTCTGTGTCAAAGTTGTCTTTACTCAACCAAGCCTCAAATGCTTTCTTGACAAGAGGCCACTCCTCATCAGTAATGCTGAACCACGCGGTGTCTCGACGTCTGCCTTTGATGATCATGTGTTTCCTAATCAAAAGAATTACTATCACATCATGAAAAATAATGAATCGTCACAAATACCTGAATGTGCCTTCATAGACAAATCCTAGCCGTGCGGCGGCCGCAAGACTAGGCTTGTTGAGGTGATTGGCCTTCCACTCGACTCTAAGATAGCCAAGGTCCTCAAACGCATGCTTGATGATCAGATAAAAGGCCTCGGTTGCAACGCGGGTCTGTTTCAGTTGTGTGCCGAAAATGATGCTACCAATCTCGATTCGGCGGTGGCTGGGCACAATGTTGAGGTAGGACATTTGCCCGACAGGCTCGGATTTGGGATCATCGCGTGGGCCAGAGAGAACAGTATAGAAGAAAGGATCGTCCGATTTGCTGAAACTTTCTACAGTGTCTCTCCATTCCTGTTGGTCAAGGTAGGGACCTCCAAACATGTATGTCCAGAGATGACCATTTTCTTCGCCTCCAAGATGCTTCCAGCTTGGGTCAGCGTGAGATGGCTCGAGCGGAATGAGGGAGGTGTAGCGTCCATCAATTGACCCTCGAGAAAGCGCGGACGCTGTGCCCGAAGAGGTGATGGGACCGACTGGTTGTTCACTCATGGTTACTTTTGTTGCGTGTGGAGAACTAAACTTAGTATGGTTGACTCCGGAAGCGCTGGTGGTTTAATAGTCAAGTTCGGTGCTCAAGTCCGAGATAACCTAGACTTCGGCACATTGCTCCGAAAGTGAGTCACTAATATATTAGTAGTCGCGCCTTCTTAGGAAAACTCACATGAGTCACTTTTATAAGAATTTCAGTTGATACACACTACCATCACAGGCTCACTGTCATGACCTAGCCCGAGACCGGCGAAATCCAAGATCTTTCAGTCATACAATCCTAAACAAGCAATATACCGACCACAACAATCGTCGCTGTTCTGTTTTCCTGGCAAAGTCTTGTCGCTGGTAAGATTCACCAAATCATGGCTTTTCCGTGGTCATTCTCTTGTGTCCGACCAAAATCATATCAGGCGAGATAGATAGCCTGAGACTGTGTGCCTATCCTTTTCAATGACTCTAAATCGACCTTCAACCTTGATTTTTTCTCCCTGGATTCCTTGACGTCGCGTATGCTAGCCTTATATTCATCTAGTTCGCTTTCTGGAGTACATGTAGCGATTGTCTCAGTCTCTGGTGGAAGTGGACCCAAAAGTGCCTGACCATCCTCGAAGCCGCCAGCGTAGCAAGCGCCTACAATGCAGAATCTTGGTGTCGTTGATTCTGGAGTTTTCATTGTGTTCTGTACGCGTCTGATGATGAATGGAGTCGAACTTCCAACAAGTACAGCAAGGCTGTCTCCTTGTATACTTATATAGCTAATATCCTTTAACCTAAGTAATTATTACTATACTAGAGAGCAAAAGCCCCTATGATTAAACTTAGTGTGTTAAATATTTCCTAATTCACACCTGCTATGGGAGTCTGAAACAATTATTGATTTTTAAGATTACTTCCTAACAGAAACTGTTTATTCTACTCTGCCTTCCACGTATACTTGGTTCCTGGATGGTCGTCCCTCAACCTAGGACCCAGTCCGTCTCCAAAGTAGTTCTCTCTTGTCGTTGACGCCGTATAGTCGTCCCAGAACACGCCTCTAGCTCTCAACTCTGGCAATAGGTACTTGATGATATCCTCAAAGTCGCCAGGATTCACGGCATACGAGATATTGAATCCGTCAATATCAGCTTCATCGATCCATTTCTAGAGAATATCGGCCACTGTCTTG
>JAASAY010000200.1:0-37988 GCA_014822085.1 Fusarium stilboides
TTATTATAATTAAAAGTCTAAAGGCTAGACTTTTTAATCGCTTTGCTTATCTGATCGCCTCGCTTATTAACCACGTTAAGGTATTTATATATATATATTTACTTCTGTGTTATAGGCTTATATATCCTGGCTCCAGTTCCAGCAGTGTCTCGTAGTGCGGCCACGAAGAATCTAACTAATGATCACTCTGACTCAACTCCGCCACATTATAGCCCGACAAAGCGCCTCCCTCCTCCCATCTCGGACTAGGCCAAGCCCACTGGCTCATTCGCTCAAGTCAGCCTTGAGGTTTTCTCACAGCTAACATACGCTGCATGCCGAATGGAACCTAATGCCCTCTCGACAGATATACTATGAAGTCACAATAATCTAAACTCTTGTCCGTAAGGGCTCCTGACAGCGCCAGGGATCTGAGTGCTCTGCTGCCTTTCTCGTCTTCGTATCCCTACAACGCACTAGGCACGCCCGACCTACTTCCATCAAGCTCTGATACTATGGGCACAAATTTGTTAAGGCTGATAAGGTTAGACGGGGTGGGGTCATACTTTGGTGAATCCGAAAAGAAAAGTAATAACGATTAAAAACAAATATAAACTAACATACATGCCTTGATACCCCTTTGAGCCTCCTCGACCATGCCGTATTTTGGGGCTTTCCTGTTACCTTTTCCAACCACATGAGAAGACCAGAAGTCATTTACGCTACCCTGAGATGGCCATTCATTATCCGCTTGAGAATCAGGAGTCTTTTCCTCAGTCAAATGCAAACTCATCAGGACTTGCCTCTTCAGAAGGTGCCCTAGCACTGCTGGTAATGATTGACGCTTCTCCAGACCTGCTTCGTGTTATAGCCGACATCTGATCAGAATCTTCTGATACTAGGCCATCCTTCCTTCTGAGGTCGACCACCGTCTTTCGCTTATACAGGCTCTTGAGATCTTGCAGACCTCTCTCAAGGATCCGCTGTTTCACTTCTATGCGTTCTCTTTCGATACAGGACTCTTGAGTTTCGCCGGCAAGAAGATACAAGTCCTCATCACTCATCTCCACGACATTTCCTGATCTGAAAAGCGACGAAAGCTTGCTGACGAGACAGTCTTCTATCGCCAAGACGCTTACATCATCGATAAACCTGTCTACTGCGACCTAAGAATTGAGAAAACGTATCAGTTCCATTGTAGCTTTTAGTTGAAAGATGTGTCTTGCCTTATAATATGCTTTCATGTAGTCTACTGCCAAAGCGCTTCCGAATCGCTCCATGTTTGGCTCGAACCCCTCTCCGGACAGTTTCAGGAGCTCCAGGGGATTTATGCTAATCTTTTTATCTGAGCCGTCGAAGCGGGTCGGTCCAAACATTCTGTTGATCTGTGTCATGATATTGCGTTTATGTCGGTCCCGCTGGGTCCGCTGAACGTTCTGAGTAAGCTGCGAATTATTTGTTATAGGGTTTTGCGCAGCTGATGCAAGCAGTACGTTAATCTGATCGTCCATTTTCATCTTGAGTCGCTCGATTCCTTTGTGAATAAGCTTGAGAACCCCTTCGGAAACCTCGCTTGCGGCGATTTGGTCGACTATCTGTTCAGTCGTTACGTGTACTGCATCGAGGATATCGTTCGCAAGGAACATCGCAATCTTCCTCCAGGGCGTGCATTGCTCAACAAAAAGGTCGTTAACTATGAGCGGATTGAAAAGGCCGGGGAGCTCGCGACCTTTGCTGTATTTGAGACGATTAGCAACATCGTTGATGAAGTCAGACCGAGAGATGCTGGGTATGTCGCAGAGCTCGCGAACGCTTTCATCCTCACTATCCGAATCAACAATATGCTGGCTCTGACCGCTCAGCCGCATCTCTTCCGCGAACTGTTCAAGCCTCATCCGCACCACAGCTCTCAGCCTTTTGTTAAAACTGGCACGATCTTTCCGGTTACCAAAAAATCGATCAGTGTATGTACCATCAACTGCTTGTCTCATGAGGAACGTGTACTCCTCACTCACCCGCAGTAAGTAGCTCCGTTGCTGCTGCGGGGAACCCCGTACTGGGCCGAGACGATCGAGTCTCTCAGCGCAGTCACGAATCCCATCTTCCACGTCCTGTTCAAGACTTGGAAGTTGAACAAGGATTTGATCTCTTAAGACCTTGCTTAATCTGACCTTCAAGGCCGCCACCCCGCAATGCGAAGAGTCAATAGAGTCCCACAATCCTTGGGAGAAGAACTTTTTCTCAATATCGTCGCGCTGTGTCAAGGTGACATCGCGCTCCTCGAAATTGCGGTTTTTCAAGACGTGCCAGCCGAGGCGAAGCTCTGCCTCCAGGTTCTGAGCTAGACGAACAAAATAATTCTCAGATGGGGAACCGACATCCAAAGTGTCGGGCTTTGTGATAAGACCCAAGGTCCTTTGGCCTTGTGGATCGGCGTTTTTAGCCATCAAAGTGACTTCTTGCAGAACATATTCGTACTTGGCTGACACGACAGTGAGTATAATGCTCCGCGGTCGCATCATATACCTGTTCACCATATCGTGGACAATGCTGATGTCGGCGTCAGATTGCTTCTTGTTCCCTCCTCTGAAGAGTCCAGGGAGGTCTACCATGGTCAGGTGCGGCTGGCCTGGCCCACTGAGCTCGATCCGGAGGGTGTCTTCATAAAACTCCCCTGAGCCAGTTGAAACAGCCATGATAGATTCTGCCTCCTCCGTCACGGCACCAAGGCCCTCCCTATCGATTTTGGCCTTGGGTTGCCACTTTTCAAGGCGTTCTTTGTCCTCGCCAAACCGGCTCTCGCCCGGAGTGATGGACACCTTGATGCTCATCTCGTTACCTCGGCGAAGGACCAGCTCCGTGGCGAAACGCGTACAAAGACCGTCCTTGATGGGAAATTGCATACCGGAGATGGCCTCTAGGACCGAGCTCTTCCCCGCAGACTGGTCTCCGCAAACGATAATCTCGGGTAAGGCAACATAATGATTAACTCCCTGCAGCCGGAGGTTATCGATGATGTCCAGGAGATCCCGGTGATCTCCTACGGCAATGTTTGTGTCCGTTCTGGACGTTTCCATCACTTCTGTGAATTATAGGTTCAAGTCGAGGCTTGTCTCGCAAAGTCGGCAGGACCACTGCTTCTTTCAAATCTACAGATAAAACACGTTGAGCCCCAACACCCAATTTTGGGCTGAGGACACTGCCATGATGTGATGGTAGGCCTCCTGCAGAATTAGGCATCAAGATGATTTCAACGCCTCTGCACTTGATAAGCTCTAGCGCCGCCAGTTGCTGGCCTCACTGGATTGATTGGCCTTTTGCATACTGTTGATCGTCGAGCTGGTGCCCGTCACCTCATTCGTGGAACCCCGCTTGCAATGGTGTTCCAGCTCACGTTTGTGGTGGGCGGAGATTGAAAAACATGCATTTGGACAGTTTTGGGTGAGTGTTTGATGTACTAATGACATCGCCTTGCATTCTACCTTCTTGAGGAGTACCTACAATCTATGGTCTCGCCCCCAAATATTCGCCCGCGTACTCCAACATCCCACGCCAAGACCACGTCACGGCGTTTCAATCCGAATCCGAATCCGAATCCTCAGAGAAATCATCATCTCGAACTGTGAGCTTGCCTTGAGCTGCTTTCATTGATCTCAATTCCGTAGGCACAGTCGCTGTTAGGGTTAAAGAAGGCCCGGCAGTCGAATCATAGTTCCAGGGCCGCCGGGGAGCGGTCAGGGCAGTCTTCAGCTCCCGCCTCGTCAATTTCTCAATTTCGTCACCCAGCTTGATGAAAGGGATGTTCCTAAGTTTTCCCGAGACTCTATAGTATGGCGGTGGCATCCACGATGGGTAGATCTTCTGGTGACAGGCGGAAACCTGAAGTCTGAGTGGATGCTGGCGCAGATACTTATCGCAGAGGAAGCAGGCTTTCTTGCTCGTTCCGATGAACCGCATGCGGGGAACATATTCAGGATTGCCTTCGTAAAATACAACGATTTGCATTTCGGCGTGGAGCGTCAGGTCCAAATGACAGGCCTTACGTAGCCGAGCTTCAACGTTCTGTGTATCTAAATGCTGTCCCAGCTGCTCCATTGTTGAACGTGCATCTTTCCCTACAAGCTTGCGTACAGCTGCTAATAGTGGAGCTTTATCGTGGGGGAATTTGAATCGACACGGATAGGGAGCTTTGATGTCTCGGACGGAGATGTCCACAAAGATCTCGGGCTCCTTTACGGCAAGCTTTACCATGGATTTGATCGCGGAGTGGTAGCGAGCGATTTTGTGCAGATTACCTAACCAGGCCTGATTATGTGATTTATCAAGTTCTAGTAGAGTTTGCAGTTGCTCAGCGTGATGCCATCTGGCTTGGGATGCCCAGTGGATGAATATGGCGGTAGTTGCATGACTCCAGTTGTGGAGAGGGGAGGCTGTGAAAGGGCAATTCTCGAGCCAAAGTCTGAATTCCTCCGACTTTACTTGGCCGTCACAGAGTCGAGGCTGTGTGAGCCGCAGAAAATCTCGAATGCCTCGCTTCTCAATTCTCTCGGCAATTGACAAAATCCGTTCTCGATCGAGCTCGACAACAAGCTGCAGGATCTCAGGCTCTGCTTGCGTCGACAGCTTTTCTGCGTCACTCACCATGTCAGTAAAGCTCATGGGATCTTTAGGAAGTCAAGTACCCTTTTTAGCAACTTCTCGAAGTATTCGTAACAATTTTTCGAGGCTTTCTAGATCCTTCGGTTTTAAGCCACGGTTGCGCGCCACACGTAGGATATTTCGAGCTTGTTCATATGTTTCCAAACACACAGCCGTTGCTGTTTCCGCCCCCGAGCTCGACGTAGAACAAATAAGAGCGAATGAGTCAAGAAACTTCTGCTTGAGCTGCCACGCACCCAATAGGTTGTCGTCTGGATTGGTGTCAAATATCCTTCTGGTCGGTTCCCCACGGATAGGGTCAATCAGACGTAACAATGCAGAATGCAATACAAAGCGAGTGAGGCTTTCTCCGCCAATCTGCGTCAGCTTCCCTTTTTCGTTCATTCTGAGCAAGTTTCGAGAGTGGCTTCCGTTGCGATCAACATTCTTGTGTGAATGAGGAGTCTCGTCGTTGGGAAAGCTTGTGCCGAGGGGGTGCAAGGAGTTTTTTACTGTGCGCGGCGTCGTCTTAACGCCACTGACAGAAAGATACGCATGTATGCACCAGAGTGCACTTGTGTGTGCTGATGCCTGACGACTCACACCTGATTGGGCCACGTTGAGCTGTCTCTCGTCATAGAGTTGATTGGCAACCCCCAGCAGCATTTTGACATTCTTTCCCCAAAATACCACC
The DNA here is from genome assembly GCA_014822085.1 of Fusarium stilboides. NCBI lineage: Eukaryota > Fungi > Ascomycota > Sordariomycetes > Hypocreales > Nectriaceae > Fusarium > Fusarium stilboides. The sequence continues at coordinate 5,312 of JAASAY010000200.1, forward strand.
CTCTACCTGCATCACCCACGTTTCCGAGGCCGAGTTTATTTGGCATGTAACTATAGTGACGCAAAGTAAGTCTGCATTTCCACTATGTCGCTCCAAAGCTCTGTTCAGTAATGAGAGGCCAGCACGACACTACAGCGTCCAAACCCGACCATCGGACGTCAAAACAAGCCCTTCTATTTCGTTGAACGGGACTCACAGAAGCCTACTTATGGGACATTATAGTGGAGCATTGTCAGCAGGTTACGAAAGCACGGACATACAGATCGACAAATACAGGGCTACGCTCAGAGATATTCAGCCTGAGGTTTATGTAAGGACAATACGAACGGCCTGAACCACGTCTTGGTTTTAGCAGCCAGCAATGGCCTTGTCTAAGAAGAAGCATTGTCCAAACGTCTATCTAGTGATTGCCTGGACTTAACTATGCCACATCGCAGTCTAGTTCGGCTTTCGGTTAACAGAGGCCGACAGAGCGCCTCCCTCGCCCCACTCCGATTTGGTCTGGACTTGGTTCCAGAGTCTTTTCAGCTTGGAGGTATTGATATGAGACATGATGCAATCGTTCAAGGCAACCTGATGGGTAGGGGATGATTGTGTTTCTGACAATTCAATGGATATTATTATGGTAGTTTTACATGATAGAGTCTGCTCTGTTATCCTACGACTCTATATTTATAGACCTCTTCATTCTAGTAGAGCTATTTCGGAAACCCTTTAGTCTGCAAGCCGCGCGCGTAAGGGGGAGGCACTGATCTGTTTATGAATTTTATATACTCCCGGAAACCCCGACTCACATTAGTTCAGGGCAACATGCTGGTCTTGAACCGCGCGGCTAATAACCAATGCAACGGAGGAGCTGACAAGCGAGGGACAATTTGAAGACACCTATATCAGAGCCAGAGCGGGTCATCTGATAACAACTGTTGAAGTTGTACTTCAAGCGGAGGTCATCATAGGAAAACAAGTTACATTATTTGGTGGGAGCCCTGAGCGCCTAGGAGCCGTTGGAACCAACAACGACTTATCCCTGGTCGAGTCAGTAACTGCCGACAATTCATGTGATAAGAATCGGAGAGTCGGCTAACATAATCGCCGATCAGGTTACCGAGAACCCACAATACCTAACTTGTAATAAGCACACACCAACTACCAACTCTCTACCCATTGATCGCTTCCACATGGCATTGCTTCCCCGGCGATATCCTGGGTCTTACCGAGCATGGAAGCCACTCAACCTTTCTAATCCTAACTTCAAGCGAATTGCTTTAGATCACAAGATCGAAGAAGAACTCTTTCTTGACTACTTCACATCCCGCTACTATCCGGTCCGGATTGGCGAGATCCTCAGAGATCGGTACCAAATCGTTGGCAAGTTGGGGTTTGGAGTTAGCTCGACTGTTTGGCTGGCGCGCTATCTAGAGTAGGTTGTTTTACTCTGCTCATCTTGACCTCAGCTGCTTGCTAAACCGAATATTAGTGGTCGTCGACATGTAGCACTCAAGCTCTTTGTGCACTCCAAGTCTCTGGGTCGGCAGTTAGACCGTGAACTCGCGATGTACAAGCGCATATCCGCATCGTCAACAACGCACCGTGGTCGTGGCGCGGTTAGAGAACTCCTCGACTCTTTCGACGTCACGGGACCAGATGGGTCCCATCGATGTCTAGTACACCCTCCGCTATGGGAGAGCGCCCTGACATTTCTTCGGCGCAACCCAGTGGGGAGATTGCCTGTGCCAGTCCTCGCTTTTATACTTCGTCGCCTCTTCCTTGCTTTGGACTTTCTGCACACAGAGTGTCAGGTCATACACACAGGTGCTTACTACTGGACCCCTTTGAGTCCGACTATCTTGTTGACAATTGTCGAATAGATATCAAAGCCGACAATATCATGTTTGGGATCGAAGACGATACAGTCTTCCGTACATTCGAGGAGCAGGAGGAGACCGAACCGGCTTCCAGGAAGGAAATGAATGGAAGAGCCATCTATCTGTCACGCGAGCTCCAGATGCCTAAAAGTTGGGGCGCACCCGTCCTGGTGATTTCGGCTCTGCTGTTACTGGCGACATAGAGCATACCAAAGACATACAGCCCGATATATACAGAGCGCCTGAGGTCATATTAGAAGCACCGTGGTCGTATCAGGTTGATATATGGGATACGGGCTGCATGGTAAGTGTTCGCACCTAAATATTAGGTCTCAAGTTTTAAAAACTGATCCATTTCCTCCAGATTTGGGACCTTTTTGAGGGTCAACATCTGTTTACAGGGCACGACCCAGAAACTCAAACATACCGTAGCCGGGCACACCTAGCCCAGATGATTGCATTGCTTGGACCACCTCCACAGACGCTTCTTGAATCCGGCAAACTGAGCCACAGATTCTTCACTGACACAGGGGACTTTCGCAAAGACATTTCACTTCCGAAAAGCATATCGCTCGAGGAGATAGAAATTAGTCTGCAAGGAGACTGTAAAATGAAGCTCCTTGCCATGATGCGAAAAATGCTTCAGTGGGACCCCTCGAAGCGTTTCTCGGCCAAAGAGCTGATCAACGACGAATGGATCATAGAAAATATCTAAGAAGCCGATATAAATGTAAACACTAATTTATATAGGAGATTCTGATTCATTTACATTTGTTTTTGTAATGTATTTAGTGATGTATCCAGCTAAAGTTTCTCTATCAGTGTAACTCTTATAAATGCGTTACTAATCTGACCTTATATTCCGCTCAACTGCGCTATTTATAACTCGCCGCGCTGCTATATACCACTCTAGGCCTGGGCCTCATTATAGCTTCATCTTATTCTCCCCTCCTCTTCCTTTTCATTCCGTTTTCCATCAGAGATCGCAATGTCCCCGTATCGGCATATCTCGCCCCGTCAACTCCCGCATGGCTCTTCCGTCACCTTCAGCACCTCATCGGTTTTCGTGAGGGGAGCACATACACCTACGCTCCCCACTCCATCTGAGGTTCTAGCTAGGGCTAAGGTTGTTAATCATCCAGAGATCAAGGGTTTGAAGACGCGTCCACCAGTCATATTCAAGGATCTTGGGCTTCTTGTGAAGTATGGCAAGGCGCCCCGAGTAACTATCGCTGAAGGACAGTGTCTCTGGGCTGTTGGCCACTTTGCGCCCCAAGTCCCTGTCCCTGAGATTTATGGCTGGGCCCAGGAAGAGGATTTAACGTTCTTGTACATGGCACTCATTGATGGGGTTACATTAGATTACCGTTGGGGCACTTTGACTTCTACAGAGAAATCTGGTGTTTCTGAACAACTAAAAACGATCGTCGCTGAGATTCATTGCCTGTGTCAATCACCTGATGATCAATTCATCGGTAGGCGCCCCGTTGCTATATCGCATCCAAACTTAACCGTCGATTAACTTAGGTAACATCAACCGGGAGCCACTCGGGGATATAGTCTTTACTGGCACAACCCTTCCTTGCGCCGGTCCTTTCTCTTCCGTGGCTGAATTCCACGATTGGTTATCCAACATGGTCAAAAGTCCAGCCAAGGTGCATCAGCCAGACCTCGACCTTGCCGATATACCAGATCCATATCGAGAGATGCTGGCTGATAATTCTCCTATCACGTTCACGCACGCAGACCTCAATCCAGTAAACGTTATGGTATCCAAAGAGTCGCCTTGTCGCATCATTTCTATTCTTTATTGGGAGCAAGCTGGTTGGTACCCAGCCTACTGGGAGTTCTGCAAAGCTGAATACTCTACGAAAATCCACTCAGAGTGGCAAGCCGAGTATTTGCCAAAGGTTTTAGACGAGCCAGCTTGTGTGGAAGGGTTCTATTCATATGCCGATGCGTTTGGACCTTGACACCCCCATCGCCGCATATTCGGGGCCTGGAGCAATTTTCCTAGTGCGGTCCATCAGCTATGCGTAAAATGGTCTTCTCTCTTCTCGATTTCCCTTTTTTGGAGCTTGGCCAACTTGACCGATGCGCTGATTAGGTCAGTGCATTCAACGAACCAGCTTATAAAGTTTGTAAGCGAGTCCTTTTGCCCTACATAGTACCTGATGGCTCTGCATCAAATTGGCTCTTTTCATTGAGTAATATATTTACTTGATTAAAAACTAGCATATCTACATATCAGTAAATTTGATCATGTCTTTTAGTTTTCAGGTCAATATGTCTTTTACCAATTTGCAAATTCCCCTCGACTGCTTATCATATGCGATTCTGGAACAATTTCATTTCTTTTATGTTCCAAATTGTCTGAAATTGTTGTCCGCATTCAATTTCAAAGATATAATTCGAGTCCTTCCAACTGTTGATAGTTCGTTGATCTGGAAAGTTGTTGGGATGTTGTTGGCCGGATTCCTTGCCTGGCTTTTCGTCGATGCAGTACATTGAGCTTGCAGCCTGGATGAGAAAGTTTGTTCGGACTGCCTGCCTGTTCGCAGGAGAAACAGCAGATTGTTCACTGGGACACTAGATCTTGACAATTCAGCTTGCTCAGTTTAAGCTCAAGTTTACGCCAAGGCAGATTTATTGCAAGCCAGCTTTGTCATCAATATCGACGCCAAGACGCCATTATCAGAGCGATTTGGTCTGAGCGCTGCTTGTGGCGGTGATGAGGCGCTGGTTCCCTCGCACTAACATCGGAAGCTCAAAAAGCTCCCTGCAATAAGAGACGGTCAATGACAGGAAGCATGTGATTGCGTAAGCAAACGATCATTAACCACGTAATTAAGTCAAAGGCAGCTGTATCTGAGGAAAGTTACTGGCAGTTTGAGTGCAAGATTGTTTCATAACATGCACGTTAGCGTAAGTCGGCGAAGCAGGCAGCAGGCCAGTCAGTCTTTGACCAATCAGAATCAAACATCTTTTGACTCAGCCACCTACTGATTGGTTGAATGGCTCTCAGGCAGGATTGACAGGTAAGAAGGCAACCACAGCGCGGGCCAAGCTTAACCTCACAAACGACGTCAATGGTGCACAAGTTTGGGTTTAAACCACAGCCAGCTCATTCGATTTCTGGAATTTCTGTCTATAAGAGGGCTCTTGCTTTCTCGTCCGATTCATCCTCTTCTTTCCCATCCGCAACCTATCTCTACTCTGCACTTGACTGTGAGCCTTTGCCCGCCCACTTACAAGCTCAAACCTTAGACTACTGCGCCGCCTACCTGCTCTAGTCTACATCAGTCGTCTCAGCTGTGCTTACTTCTTACACAGTTGACGTCTTCGTGGATTTCTTCATTTCTGCATCAACTCTTCTTTTTATCTCGACATTTCACCCGTCGTTATTCGATACCCGCTTTTTTATTTTACCTCTGTTTTTGTTGGAGGCCCCATTCGCCACCACTTCACTTTGACATTCAGAGCACTGGGCAGAAATCACATTGCGTCAACACCCTACTCCTCACCATCATCATCATCACCCAGACACAACCGCCAACATGCCTTTTGGTGGCTTCGGCCCCCGATATGGAGGAGGTTCCACCTCCACCAACTGTGGTTGCTACATCTTTGCCAACAACGCACCAACACCAAAGTACCTCCCTCAGGTCCAGGTGAAGGCCCATACCACTATCCTTGCCACTACATCCCGCACCAATCTTACACAGACCTTTATCAACCCCAGCGAAACAGCTATCGATGAACTTCGTTACGTATTCCCTCTCTACGATGGTGTCTCTGTCGTTGCCTTCACCTGCACCGTCGGCTCCCGCGTCATCAAAGGTGTAGTCAAAGAGCGACAGAAGGCACAACAAGTCTACAACGAGGCCAAGGCGAAAGGACAAGTCGCCGGCTTGTTCAAGCAGTCTCTCGAGGCGGCTGACACTTTCACCACAACTATCGGAAATGTTCCCGCAGGCGAAAAGGTTCAGGTTGACATTACATACCTCGGTGAACTGAAGCACGATGCCCAAGTCGACGGCGTACGCTTCACCATTCCTACCCAGATCGTTCCTCGATATGGAACTGCCGAGTCTCTTTCGCCGTCGAACGTCATCCAGAAGCAGGGAATTTCTTTCACTATCGATGCAGAGATGCCCGACGGCTCTTCCATCAAGTCTATTCAATCGCCTTCTCACCCTCTGTCAGTTGAAATCGGCACCACTTCCACCACCAAGTCTCAGGAGCCATCCCTCCAAAGAGCTTCCGCTACCCTCCAGCAGGGAACGACTCATTTGGAACAGGACTTTATTGTTCAGGTTGTCGCAACGAAACTTGGAGAACCTTCGGCCCTGCTCGAGACTCATCCTACTATTCCTAACCAACGCGCCATCATGGCCACGTTGGTTCCCAAGTTCAAGCTGCCAACCGACAAGCCCGAGATTGTCTTCATTTGCGACCGGAGTGGAAGTATGAATGGACAAATCTCAAACCTCAAGGCCTCCCTTGAGATCTTCCTTAAATCTCTCCCCGTTGGCGTCAAGTTCAACATTTGCAGCTTTGGTTCTCATTTCGATTTTCTCTGGGACCGATCTCAGACCTATAGCCAGGAGACTCTCGACAAAGCTATGCAACATGTTCAAGCTTTCCAGTCTAACTATGGTGGTACCGAAATGTATCGACCTTTCGAAGCAACCTTCCAAAAGCGTTACAAGGACATGAACCTCGAGGTTTTCCTGCTCACCGACGGCGAAATCTGGGACCAGGATCGTCTCTTCGAGCTCATCAACAAGGAAGTAGCGGAGAGCAAGGGTACAGCGAGAGTGTTTTCCCTCGGTATCGGAGCAGGTGTCAGCACTTCTCTTGTTGAAGGTATTGCTCGTGCTGGTAACGGCTTTTCTCAAACTGTCAGTGATAACGAAAAGATGGACAAGAAGGTGGTCCGCATGCTCAGGGGTGCTCTTTTCCCTCACATCACCGACTATTCCCTCGAGATCAAGTACGAGAAAACGGAGACCTCAACCGATGAGGAAGACTTCGAGCTGGTAGAGAAGGTTATCGATGGCCTGAAGATAGACACTGCCGAGACCGACAGCAAGACCGGAGCGGAAGACGCGCCAAAGAAGCCAATCTCTTTGTTCGATACATCTGCCAACGACAACGACGATACCGATATGACTGATGCGCCTGCAGTCGACTCCAAATATGATCATCTTCCTCTTGTACCCGTCCCTCGTTATCTCCAGACTCCTGGCAGTATCCCTCCCCTGTTTCCTTTTAACCGCACCACCGTCTATGTGTTGCTTTCCGACAATACCCCAACCCAGAGACCCAAGTCAGTCCTTCTCAAAGGTACATCTCGCCATGGACCTCTCGAGCTTGAGATACCTATCACTGCAGTTTCCGACAATGACTCGGTCATTCATCGTCTAGCAGCTCGTAAGGAAGTCAAGGAGCTCGAGGAAGGTCGAGGATGGCTCACTCACGCCAAGGATACCAGCGGTAAGCTCCTCAAGGTCAAGCACGATGGTCACTTCTCAGACATGGTTGAACGAGAGGCCGTCCGACTTGGTGTCAAGTATCAGGTTGGAGGCAAGTGGTGTTCGTTCGTCGCTGTCGAGGATAATGGAGATGGGGAAAAAGAAAACCAAGCTCCCGAGGCTATCCCTGCTCAGGCTGAGCGCCACGATCTCGTTGCATCCCGTTCTGCTGCAACGACCGGAATACGTAAGGCTGCATTTTTCTCTGCGAAACCATCTGGAGGGCTATTCGGCCAGGCTCAAGCAGCTCCTGCAGCAGCTCCCGCCTCGGCGAGCTTGTTTGGCGGCAGTTCAAACAATGTTGTTCATGCAAGGGGAAATGTAGACACACGGGCTTTCGGCTCAACCAGAGCGTTTGGTAGCTCAAATCAGCCAGCATATGGAGCTCCGCCTGCCCCCAGTGGCGCTGCACTCTTCGGAAGTGCCCCGGGAGGGTCAGGTGGTGGTCTGTTTGGAAACTCTTCGGGGGTTTCATCTAGCACTGGCGGCGGGCTGTTTGGGAATGCCCGAGGAGGATCATCCAACACAGGTGGCGGTCTTTTTGGAGGCGTCCAGTCAAATGAGAGTGCCAGCAACGCGGGTGGTCTGTTTGGAAGCCAGCCATTTGAACCGCCAATTGTCCAAGCCGCAGCGCTTGCGCCTCCCGAGGCTCCAGTTGATGAAGCCTTGCTCGAGCAATACCAAAAGGAAATGGACGCGGCTGCAGCCATGCCACTTGAAGATGAAGATGAATCTGGCGAAGACGAGGGCTTTGCACTCTTCGACGGTGGACCACCTTCAACTTCTCTACCTGAAACTGCTGGCATGTCTGAGGCCATGCCACTTGAAGATGAAGATGAATCTGACGAGGACATGGGCTTTGCACTCATGGACGATGGACCACCCGCTAGCTTGGCTGCCCACCAGCCTCCTGCTTCTTCTGCTCCCAAGATCAGCGATATGGGCCCTTTGCAAGCCCTCACCACCTTGCAAACTTTCTCGGGTAGCTGGTCTTGGAGCGCTGACCTTGAACGTGTCCTTGGCATGACTTTTGAAGCAGTGTCCAAGCTTGATCTCCCAGCTGCCGTTGCAGACCGCCCGGAGAAGGAAGATATCCTTGCTACGGCTCTTGCTGTTCTGTTTTTCAAGGCCAAGCTCAAGAGCGAGGAGGATACTTGGGAGATGTTGGTAGAAAAGGCAGAGCAATGGCTGGAGGACATTATTGGAGAGGAGGGTGTCGAGGAACTTGGTAGTGTTCTTGAGAAGCTATTCTAGATAATTCCGTAGTATCAATCCACTGTCTCAGAAACGGGACTTTGACAATCTTGATTCTTGAATTTCTGTGATGTGCTTAATCTATTACTTTATAAACGTAATTTCCCTAAATAAGAGGAAATATCTTAATAACTAGGATTATAATAAATTAAGTCTTAGTAAATATTTTATTAACTTTTTAATTTTTAAGTTTTCCTTATATAAAATATACTTTATTTTACTAATAAGTCTCTTATATTTAGAAGTCACTTATTTCCTGAATTAACGCGCCCTTTCCCTACCTTAATTAACAACCCGTCGTGCTGAACCTTCGGCACAAATATCGAGGTCTGCCCCCACAAGTAGCGCTGTACTTGCAGAGCTGTAATTCAAGCTAACCCGGTACAATTCGGCATATTAAGATAAGATAAGCAGTTAAGATGCGGGGGCGGAACCTCATCATCCGGCACTTATATGCACTCGGCATTTCAAGAATATCTGCAGTATCGTTCAATGCTATCGATCTTACTTATGCGTATTTGGATGCGATCGCTGCTTCTCTTCCCTCTTTAGAGAAAATTCACTAGTTGCGCTGTCCAAGGCGCAACGGTCGACCTTGGATTCCCGGACATCGGTTCTCGGTCGCCAAGGACGATCATCATGGCTGAAACCAGGCCTACTTCATCTTATTGTCGATTCGAAACGCCGTTCTCGACTTATCCGTTTCTGAAACTGGATGATCGCAAAGTTCTTCCTGAAGATGATCTTCAATTCCTCGAGTTCAAGCGATGCTTTCACTTACCATTGCGACATATCCAAGATGAATTCATATACCAGTATTTCTTATATCTACATCCCTACTATCCTATCCTCGACGAGAAGGAATTCTGGGACATGTACCTCGGTCGAGGGACTGGTGACGCGAAAGATAAAACCATGTCATTACTCGTCTTTCAAGCCATGCTCTTCGCGGCCTCGGCGGTAAGAACCTTCCCAACCCATCGTTTTCCAGTGGGTTACTGAGACAGTACAGTTCGTCTCGCCAGTCGTTCTCAAGAATGCTGGGTACTCAAATGTCAAGGTGGCCCGAAACATCTTCTATCGTAGGGCAAAGGTACGTGCAAAACACCAAGCGCCCCTCCAACGATCAGTGAAAACTCACAACATGGCCTAGTTGCTATTCGACTTCGGAACAGAAACCGATGCTTTCATCAAAGCACAAGCGGCGCTATTACTGACCTTCGAATTCTCTGCTCTTGAGCCCCACGCAGGAAGCACTTGGCTCGCAATAGGTATTCAGAATGCAATCGTCGCACAAACGCATACCTTTCAAGCATCTAGCTCAAATGGGGTGTCCAAGAAACGAAATAAAAGGCTATGGTGGTCTCTATTTTGGAGGGATAGGGTCTTGACCCTGGGACTTCGCAAACCTCTACAAATAACGTCCTCTAGCTTCAACGTCAACCTGGAACCCATCACTCAGGAAGATCTCGCAAATGAAGCTTGCCAATCAGCTGTTTACGACTTTGAGACCAAACTTCACCTGGCAAACATTCTCTATTTTCAATGCCGTTTAGCCGTTATCTTAACAGAGGCGCTTTCCATTTGTTACGGTCCGAGTGCGTTCGATCCGACATACTCGCTCGACTACTACGATAAAACCATCTCTCAAATAAGAACTGCCAAAGACAAATTAGCTCGATGGAAAGAGGAGGCAGATGTAGCCTTCCGCTTGTTCTCGGCCGAGAGCTGTACTCATCGATCTACAACTTTGATCTCTAGTGTAGTGTATATATACGCCTAGTAAGTCATCCGAAACACCCTTTGTCTCTCACGCTTAATTCGAGTTAGTGCCGCTCAGATCGCGTTGGGTAACCACGAAGCGATGATGATAGAGCAGCGACAAAAAGGTATAAAGATTATCGATGATTCGATTCTAAAAGGTATCGGGCAGGATATAAATTATGCAACAGCAGAAACGACGAGATTGGTCAGACTCATCGTCCAAGGTGACTTGACACAACACCTCCCCATATCTGCGTACGTGGTTAAACCTTCCAAGGTATTGTTTTACAATGACTAATTATCTTCAGCATTGCATACATCGCATTCCCACTCATGTTGAGCTCCCTCGACGACCAGATATCTCCTATGGATGCCGAGACTGAACCGGAAAAGTCCTTGACGAGATACCATGCACAGGCAATGCACCTGTGTAGTCAACGTTTCGAGGGTGCCGAGGATATAAGCAGGATGATTACTCAAATTGTCCAGTCAACACCTATTCAACTACCACTCCGAATTTTCCAGCCAAAGGCTACGCCCAATCCGAAACGATCCAGAGCAAGCACTGCAATATCTGCTATATCAAGAAGTTTGGCTGGGAATTGGGATGAGCTATTTGTCACGCGCCTCTATATGCGACTCAGGCTTTCACTCGACTTTGCTCTTATTGCGGGCAGGGCACCGACCGAAGCAGACCTTCCATCTTCCATCCTTCACGACGTGGGCACCAAGAGATTCACCTTTGGTCCAGTGCATAAACTTTCAGCCGTTACTCCTTATGCTCCTCGCAAACGGCGCGCGTCCGAATCCCTAGTCAGCCACTCCAGAATTATTGAACTTGATGAAACAGACCGCGAGATCGATGAGTCTCTGGATGACCCAACCATCCAAGATCCGCCAGCAGAAGTTCAGCCAGAGGAAGATAATGTAGTGATCCGGACCTCGTTTGACTATGATACAATTTGGGCGGCAAATTTGTTCGAAGAGATGACTGATCTATGGTCTTGAAAGAATTCTCTCAACAACTATACATGATCACCTCAATTTTGAATCAGCAAGGTCTTTTGTAGCAGGCTTGAGCTGCCAAAGAATGAGAAGAAAACACATATGAGGTCCACAAGATTCATTACACAAACATTAGGCTAGCACAGACTTTCTCGTCCATTGATGCAAGGTCAGTTATAATAAAGTTCCCACGACTGACGAGTAAGTCAACGGAACAGTTTCATTATGACGTTAGGATTGACACGATCTAGTCTTGTGAACTCAAACTGTATTTCTCTCCACAACCGCATTTGCCGTGAGATAGTATTAAATCCGTGCCCCTAACCCCGATGTTAACTCCAGCCTTTCACCGTCTTCACAATTCCGACGCCAACTCCGGATACTCCTTCAAGCAAATATGGTTAGACTCTCGCGCATAGCTGGATGTAAGATATATTGTTGCTCAACTTATAAGACCAGCCTTAGTTCTGTCTGTGATAGGAAACTTAATAAGACATAACAACAAACATTTTATTGCTATTCAGCTTACTGAGTTTGACTCTTGGTACCTACTCACAATGGCCGCTTCGAAAGTTCTTCTCACCGGTGCCACTGGCTACATGTAAGCCAGTCCAAGTAATCAACCACATACAACACTAACAATACCAGAGGCGGAAGTGTCCTGACCACTATCCTAGACTCATCCCAACCTTGTCTCCAAAACATCCAAATATCCGCCCTTGTCCGTCGTCAAGACCAAGCCAATGTCTTCACCACCCTCGGCATCACACCTATACTCTTCTCTGATCTCGATGACTCCGAGTTCCTAACTCAGACAGCTTCCAACTTTGACGTCGTTGTCCACGCTGCCGACGGCTGCCACACAGCTTCCGCAAAAGCCCTGATTCAAGGTCTTGCGCAGCATAAGGCCAAGACTGGCAAGTCGGTGCACTATATCCACAACTCCGGTACATCCAACGTTGGCGATCGGCCTATCTCAGGAGCGCACTTGGAAAAGACCCCTTGCGTGTTTTCTGACAAGGAAGATATTTATTCTTACGAAAAGTCCCGCGAGGAAAAGAAGCCTTATCACCAGCGAACAACGGACGTTACCGTTTTTGAAGTGGGTGCAGAAACTGGCGTAACTACATACATCATTTGCTCTCCTCTGATCTACGGCCAAGGTACAGGTCGTTTCAACAAATCATCCATTCAAATCCCACTTCGCATCAGAGCAGCTATCGCCAGGGGAGAAGCAATCTACGCCGGCGACGGTCTGGGCGTCTGGGACCATACACACATCCAAGATATAGCTAATTTCTACACTCTCGTTCTGGCAAAGGCCCTTGACGGTGAAAATCTCCCATCTGGTAAAGATGGATTTTACTTTGTAAACGGAGGTAAACAAACGTGGTTGGATATAGCGAAGGGTATCGCGAAAGTCGGTTCTCAACTTGGAAAGGTTGCTCCTGAGCCGAGGAGTGTTACGCTGGCTGAAGCAAGTCGAGAATGGTTTGATGGCGATGAGCATCTCACAGAGCTTGCTTTGTGTTCTCGGTAAGTTCAATCTCATTTGGACGAATGACATGTGCTGACCATGGCTTACAGATCCGTTACTGTGGGAGAAAAGAGCCGTGAGCTAGGATGGAAACCAGAGAGAGATGATTCACGCTGGGAGGAGACGTTTGCGGAGGAGTTTGAAGCAGCCCTTAGGTCCTCAAAGTGAAGATTCGTCGGGTTAGTCAAACATATTCAAATCTGAATTCATCCCAGATATATCACAACCACAACTTTGCTATGTTTACCATTATTTAACCCCCTGCAGTCTACCCAACTCCAACTCTACAATATAGTTAACACTCGGGGCTGAAAATAGACCGGTATAGAAAGCTCAACTTACGAGAAACCTCCTCATTAGCTCTATCTTAGACGTAATACCCATCCCTCTAGCACTTAAACTCTATCACTACCACACAAGCAACTTCTCAAAACCCACGTTTCTTTCACTATCAATTACTGACGACTTGTCTTCACACTCTTTGGCACATAAACTTGTATCTCTTGCTTGAACCATCCACTCCCACATCACAATGCTCATCCTGTTCCCATCAGCCTCCTATAAACCCCCTATCATATATCTCCTAATCTCACAATCACTTCTCCAATTCCCATCAACAAAACAAAACAAGCCTCTGAACCATGCAACTTCATCTCTCTCATCCCCCCCTTCCCAACCGTCATCCACCGCTCTTCACTTACACCCATCCCACCCAAGCACCACCGTCATCCGTTCTCCCATCCCAATGCCATGTTCATCAGCCACGAGTGGGACTATACACCGTCTGAGCCACCGACCCATGGTGGTCTGATCCATCACGCCAGGATAGCCCCCATCTGCCGGGTGACCTGACCAGACATGCACGTGTTCCCGTCAAATGTTCCCCCATGCCCGTCCCACCCCTAGGGCTTCTGGAAAGCTGCAATGCCGTATCGGTCCCTGCATTCGTTAAGACTTGAGGGACCCACGGAGAAGGATCAGATGCGGGCCGAGCGAGTATGAGGCTCAAATGTTGCTGTAACGTTCCTCCAGATACGGACTGTTTTCGTATCACTGGTGCTTGGCACAGTTCACAAGTCACAATCATGAATCAAGACCAAGTATTGCGCGGAAAGACATTAAATGTGTATTGGAGGAGATGTTTATACTATTCCCACAAGGAATTATTCCCATTTTGTTCAAAATCCCAGAGGCAAAAGCCAATGTCCGCATATTGCGCCATGTGAAATCAATCCGATTCCATTCCCATTTCTCTAATGCGCCAGAAAACTCCAGGATATCATAACTCATCACACAAGCCCGAAGCATGCGATTCCAGTTTGCCGATCCAGATAATATCACACAAAAACAGTCTAAAGTCTAGAACAGTCTATGCCCAGACGCCAGCTGGGGGTCCTTGATCTCGTGACATGACAATCATCTCAAAGCCCTCGACGCGATTCCGAAGCTGGTTGTTCTCGCGGGCGAGGCTCTTGTTCTTCTTCTCGAGGTGAGCGATGTACTCGGTCGCCTTGCTGAGGATGGTAGCCTTGTTGAGCTTGTGAGCTGGAGCAAGTCCACCGAGATCCTCATCACCATCCTCCTCAATGCTCTCAGGGCAGGGCTGTTCGAGTCGGTGGACCATGACGCGGAGAGCAGGGACGGAGTCGCGGAGAGCGGCGATCTTATCGTTGAGATTGGTTCGGTAGCGCTTCTCGATCATGTTGTGCGCGGTCTTCTTGGGAGGCGAGCAGTGGCGGCGGGTCGCAGGAGGAGGAGAGACTGAGGAGCGAGAAGAGGAAGAACCAGAAGACTTGCGCTTGCGGGAAGGATATCGGCCATCCTTAGAGGCGAGGCTGCTGCTAAGGGAAGAAGACATCTGAGAGGGGTTGGAGGTAGAGTGCATCATGCTGGACTGAAGATGAGGAGGTTGAGGAGAGATGGAAGGAATGGGAGTCTGGAAGAGAGGCTGGGTATCAATGTCGTTCAGACCAACTCTACCGAAGGGAACGGCGTCCGGAATAGTGCCGGAGAGGTCGTGTGGGTTGATAGCGGGGCTGAGCTCCATGCTGTTTCTTGGGGGGATAGTAGAGAGGTTGATGCCTTCAAAGGGCTCCTGCTTGGGGAGAGTATCCAGATCAGGTGATAGCGTAGCCTTGTCGTCCCAGCCTACCCAGTCGTTGGAGACGGGAAGCTGATAAGGGTTGGCAAAGACGGGAGATAGTGGTGAGTCGGGAGAATGGGCCGAATCACCGCTAAAGTCGGCAGGGTCGTAGAAGGATGTAGGAACACCGAGGTGCTATAGATGGTGTTAGGTTGTATTCAACAAGAGGCACAAGCCTGATAGGAAGTGTATGCAAGTGTATGTTTGAGTTATGAATGATGAATGGTGTGCTTTGTGGTGTGGTATAGTTTAAAGCTAGTGGTGAGAGGCTTGAATATAAAGATGAGATTGATAGATGGGATAGCTTCTTGAAGGTAGGCTTATCGAATGCTCAAAATGGAAGAGTGGGCTGAGGTGAGGTGAGGTGAGGGGGAGGGAGAGACGACATGTGCCATATAAACGATGCCCCAGACTGCAAGGCGACCAGGGGGTGTGGGCAATTACATATGTCGTCCAGGGTGGGTATGGGAAGCTGGGTTGAGAGATGGGGCATGTGAAGAGAAGACGTTGAGAGGCGTAGGGTAAAAGGACCGAGTTCAAAGACAATATGGAGAGAAGCATACCTGTTTGTTCTGAGAATGATCAAAGTAGTCGAATGATATGTCGGCCATTGTGTCGGTTGAGAGAGTCGATGGTTGAATGATGTGGTGTTGGCTGATACTATGTATGCTAGAGCAAGAGAGCTAGAGCGCGGAGATCTAGGGGTGTGCGAATATGCGAGGGGTGAGAATTGATCGATTATCTGACAATGTCTCGAATTGATAGAAGTGCTCAAAGTACGATGATGAGACGATGGGTAGAAAGCTCTGGTCTAGTCGTCGTGTCTTTGGTGTATTGCTGTGAAGGGTCCAGGCGAAGAGTAGAAGGTAAGGACCAAGTTTGTAACGGTGATATCAGACGGTAGGTGGTGCGTGGGCAGTCGATGGTGGGGAGAGTCTCGAGTGATGTATTCAAAGTGTGCATGTCACCAACAGGATGGATGGGCAGACACTTGGATGGCGAGACGGGGCAAGCGATATATAGCTTGGTCAAAGAGACAAGCTGAAGTCCCAAAGTAGAGGCCGTGGAGGGCCCTTGGAGCCAAGGATTGTCGCAGCAGAGCTTAGAGCGACAGCGCCCGACAAGTCTGTTCCGCGTCATACGACCAGCCGGTCGACAGGCGGGGGCTGCCGAGCTTGGCGTTGCGAGGTACGTACAGGTACGGTACGACAAAGGACAGACGACAAGCATGGATATTGGCGCGGGCAATGGGGCCGCTTGCTGAGGTGACCCTGGTCGGCCAGCACATGGGCATGGTCCATGGGAATTTGTCGTCCAAAGCATGGACAAGTTGATTGAACCAGGCACAGCACAGGGCCAATTCCAGGATCCATATCCATTCTTCATGGGTCGTTTTTCTCTTCCATCGCCGGGGTCTTCGCAGTCCGTCCTCCGCTGATAGAGCCTCTTTTAATTGACAGCGTGGGATACCATTTCCTTCGTCGACGTGGTGACTAAACGCACGTGGGTAGGTTGGTTCATTGTTTGTTGCTTGAACTGTCATGGGTATTCGCATTTGAGATGGTAGCCCTTGTAATGGGATTTTCATCCCCATCACCATTGTTGGTGATTTCTTAGCCACACAACCAGGGCCTTGGCTTTACACGAATAAAGCATCGAGATTTATTTCCTCGAGTCAAGTCCAACCTCCTTACAAGGCGGTTACTGGCAGGGAAGGGTCATGTTTTGACAGCTCCAGCACGCTTGGGACTGGCTGTCTCAATAGCTCCCGTACATGATCGACACTGCGCGGCGTGGAAACGCCGTTAAACTAGCGGGCGACTATGATATCTCATTTGGCGGTCGCGAGTCTAGAGGGATGTTGGCCGAGCCTTGTCGTTGGTGAATGTGGCAGCTTGTGCCCTGTGCTTGCTGCAAATAGCCCTGTAATTGCAGTACTGGCTTTGAAAGGCTGATGAAGATTCTGCTGCAGGTTTGTTTGCTTCAACGGCCCGGAAAAAGAAACGCGAAGGTGTGAAGGGGTAAAAAGATGGTGTTGACAGGTCTTGGTATTCTGGAGAAAGGACATCATCAACTGCCGAATTGAAGTTTTCTTTTTTTGCCTGTCGGCAATGGATGTGATGCCTTCCCGCAAGCTTACGCTGCGGCAGGCGCTGTCAAAACGCTGGGCAGCTTCCTTCCGATGCACCTCGGAATTCCAGAAGGTCCAGAACGCCCGAATACCTCTAGCACACTTCAGTACCTAAGGGTACCTGTAACTAAGCGGGACAGCCTTAAACCCTTGTTGGGCATGTCAGCGGCTGATGGCTTCAGTAGTGACGTTCCGCCAATCATGACTCGTGACAAGACTCATCTCGTCTCTTTTAGTAGCAATTGCTTCAATCTCTGTTGATCTCGTGGCAATTTTATCAGACCTCTATTATCTACCCTAGAAACGAACTGCTTATTGTTCAATATCCGGATTGTTAGCCGTGATTGACAGTCAATCCCATCCGAAGCGAGTTTGCAGGCAGGCATCTGTATCCTTTAACCTCTGATCAATGTTACATCCCCATGCAAGCTTGCCATTCATTAAGCATATCCATCAAAGGAGTCAATGCCCAGTATCTCGCATCGTACCCTCACTCCATATTCAGCCTCAACTTGACTCGAGCTTTTCAGCCTCCACTGTCAGACTCAGCCAACACAGTAAAGACTAAAACTAAAACTAACGAAAAGCATCTCCATCCGCATTCACCGAAGCGACCGCTGCTCGCCTATCGTTCCAGACTTTGCCCGTCCCTGGGCTACATTTAGAACCCGGCTAATGGGGGGTTACAGCGCATCTGTCCTCGCACTGACCTTTTCTGTCCAGGGGTCCACCTCCGTTTCCGTTTCCCGCGTGTCAATGGCAGAACCACCATTCATATCTCCATCTTATTGCCCGGTTATGTTCCGCGCGTGGCGAAATAATACTGTATAATTCTTACAGGAATGCTAACATGTGCAGCGTCTCAAACTACCCGAGGCGCCTAGAAGGCCAAGAATGTTCGGATTGGTTTGGCGAAGGCCGAGGATGGAGTCTAGTGAGACACAAAAGAGGCAATTCGGAAATAGCACGCACTGAAAGAGTAAGCTCTGCATCTCGATTGAGCCGCAAGACATAAAGATATGGAGATCCAAGAATTGGGAAAATGCACAGTTAATACCCGATGGGATCTATGTGTCAGATGTTTCTACCGAGACATGGTCCAGCTGGTCGAGACCATTCTGCGTCAAGGGTTCATCCTCGTGATATTCTGACGGTGAAGCTGTTAAAGCTACAGCATATCCATTCTTATCCAGAAGCTCAAGTCGAAGGAATTGCTGCACAACATCCCAATATACATCTATCCATATCCATGTCCACTGATTCAATGCCGTGCATACAGCCCAAACCCATGTCGACGTCTGTTCTCAACTCCATATTTTGCCGAGATGTTTACTACTCTACACAACTCTCCGTACAACCGTGAAGACATCCCACGATATCCATCTAGACTACAACACCTTTACCAAATCCCGCAATAACATCTTGATCAGTACCAAGTTTCGTAGCATCACCATCAAAACATTACGTCGCAGTCCCCCATCGTGGGTCGATGATATCCCGCTAAAGGCAAGCTCCCGTCGGACAATGGTCCCTGACCTAGTCTAGTCAGGACGGGAACAAGCAATAAAGCATCACAGATGTCCATCAAGATGCGCATCATGACCATCATGATCGCGGCTCTCCGGCCGGGAAATTCGCCGTGCGCTGGGATGGGGTTTACAGTTACAGGCTGTGGTGGTGATGGTTTTTTGCTGGTGCCGGGGGGTATCAAAAAATGGCCTGATTTACCAACAGCCCATTCTAAATAGACCTGCCCACCCGCGCTGCAGAAACGCGTGAGCGGCGTGGGCCGGAACGGAGAGGACGCGGGAGGTGAATGTTAAATTGAAAGTACTTTTGTATACAGCTATCAGGCGTAAAGTACATAACATTCATCGCGGGAAGTTATCGTCAAAACGTCCCGTACATTTCTCAGTCGTCGTCCGTTCAGAGAGGCCGTGCTGCCCTTGATGGGATGTTTTACGGATCACGAGGGCCCTACCCGTTCCCGTACCTTACGGTCTCGGAGCCGGGAGTCGCCATTCCATGCCGCGTCTAATCGCGTTTAGAAATGGCCTTGCTTCTTTTTCTATCCCACGGTAATTATCGCCGTTCCTCACCGGACGTCTTCACCGTAACCTTCACCTGCGGCAGGTCAAGTCCGGCATGCGTGCGGTGCGGTGCGGTGCGGTGCGGTGTCTCTGCGGCATCCTGCGGCGTACATTGGGTTTAGTGCACATCACTTGAAACCAGTGACGTTGATGAATGTGCCCATTGTCGGGACGGAAGTGAGCGGTGCATGGGCATGAATCCTAGTCTGCCTTGAAACCGTGCCATGCGGATGCTCTTTAGTGATCGCGATGATGTTGTTGATGGTGATCTGGCAATGCAGTACGTTGCAGTGCGGGCTGTGATGGTATTTTGAATTGCCTCGTTTCCGATCTCGATGAGAATGACGCCGACTGTCTTTGATCCCCGCTACTAACCACTAACATGCCTTAGCAAATCAGCCCTGTTCTAGCAGCAACACAGTAACGATCACCGCTAAACTCGGATCCGCTTCATAGCACTTCACAACATCAATTGAACTTTACCGCCTACCTACCTTTTAATCTAGACCATGAAAAAATAGCAATACTCTTGCAGTCTGTGATCTCATCTCGTCTATCTCATCCCGCTTTGGAAATCGTCTTGTCTCGCTTACAGTGCCTGGCTGTCAGAAAGTCTCAGACCTCGGAACCCCCCTACCGTTTCCCCATATTTTAGCCACGCCGTTAGAAAAAGCAATCTAAAAAAGAGGAGGACAGCTGAATCACAAGTGCAAGTGGAAAAGGGAAAAGCTGAGAAAAAGAAAGTAAAATTTGGCAGCCCAAACTTAGCCAATCCAACCCAAGGCGGCCAGGCGTAACGTCCCTGCAGCGGGCCGCTACCGGCTAACTATTTCCATGTTCAGTGTGTGTTGTGAATAAATGAAGTGAATTGAATGTCGCATTTTGTGTTTGTTCTCTCCGCAAAATTGACAGTTGTGTTACATTGTTCATAATTCCTTTTTCTTTGTCCTCGGTAAATAATTGCTTTCTTTTTCCCCGGTATTGCTTGCTTCCCCTGCTTGTTCATAGCCGACTTTGCTTCATCAGCGCTTACACAGTGGATCATCATTCCCTTTCTGACAACGGCCTTTTCTTTTCTGGTACCAGAACTTGGATCAATGGTCCCTTTATCTTGGTATCGTTCGCTTTCCCATATGGCCGCATCCTTCGTTCGATAGGCGGCAACGTCCGGCGTCCGTGCCTTGTTGTCTGCAGCGGCATTATCTCCCATAGTGGCATTATCTCATCTCATCTTGGTCAAAATACCCATGTCTCGTACCTTGGTACGTGCGAGCTCCCATCGTTCGAGTCCCCATGATGTCACCCAAGCTTTGGAACCCTGGCCCCGTCATTGAGGCTATTCAGGGCCTTGCATCTTAGATACACGAAGTGACCAGATCCAATCTGCTGTGACTGTGACATACAGGGCCCCTTTGAGCTTTGAGCGTGGCAGACTCTTGAGCTCGGACGGGTGGAAGGCTCAATCACTCCGGTGATCCTCTCCACCAGGATCGTCAACGTTGACCAAGAAGTCATTTTCGTATACCTCTCCGTCTTGGCTCTGCCGTGTCTCACTCATTGCCAATCCTACGGCAATGTAATGTCGCTTTCCGTTGTGGCGTACGTACTGCAACTTGACATCTCAGAATATCCTCCTCCTCCTTTCCCCTGCGCCTCTACACAAACACCACAACCACAATTCACAGCCAACAAACGCACTTTACATGATCTAGACTCCTGCACAAACAGTCTCTCCCCTCCTGTTGGCCCTGTATTGAGGCCACTTCTTCCCCTCAATTCATCACCCCCAGACAGCGATGTGACACCTCAAAGCCGAGGAAAGATGATCTCTCATAAAAACCTGCATCGGCGATTGGACGTTCAAACAAACCCTTACCAGCCATACAACCACGGGTTTTACAACAAACCCGTGTCAAGCAAAAGGCCTGTGTTTCCTCACTTCTCCTCATCCTGTGCCCTCTGATCATAACCTCTTTTGTTATAATCCTCTGCCCTGCCCTGCTTTACAACCGCTGTACATCGAGATCGTCGTTCTTTTGTCGCTTACTGTCTCAATTCCTATTGCTCAATTGCAGTGCATCTTCTCTCAATCAGAAGTGCAATTGTCTTATCCTCCAAATTCGCACATATTTACATCAGCGTGCGTGCGCTAGTTTGCCCTGATGCAGTATGTACACTCATGTTTCCACGTCTGACCCCTTCATCACAAGCCAAGACAACTCTGCCTACAGCCTGCAGGATCTTAACTCCAGTCTTCTGCCGAATCTCGCTCACTAAAGCGCCGTTGTAACCCCCCCTATCCCCCTTGCTTCTTTTCATCACCCTCCTCCACACGGCGCCTCAGGCCGCCTCGCCTCGCCCACTGATCATCCCTCCAAACTTCCTATTTCAACAATCCGAACTCCTCAGCTCGCCAATCTACGTCCTCCAAAGTGGGAAAACATTTCCCTCTCACCAAGAAAGAAACCTTAGGCATTGCCGCGGTCCACCTTATACGTGACACAACAGAGCTAAGAAGGAAAAGAGTAATAGCCCGTTCCAGACACAAGGTGAAGACCGAGAACCACGTAGTTACTAACTTTTGACCGGCCTCATTCTTGTGATGCCGTGGCCGGCAAGTCTCCCGACCCGCTGAGAAAGGATCCGGCTCCGGAACAGCCGAGGCGACTTCGGATCCGCGTTGGGCTCCAGTCTCAAGAGTAGCCCGGCCGGTAATAATCGGCAAACTTAAATAACAAGGGATATATTCCCATTGCCTCACTCTAGTCACCTTGATATAATTTGATCCGCAATTGACGACTTTGGTGACGTGGAACGCATTTAATACTAGCTAGCTGAAGGGTGAGCAAGCGCCTACCCAGCTAGTAAGGACCGTTGAGATACCTAGATGGAGATCCATATGTCATTCCACATGGCAATGACGCTAGTCTGTCAAAGCGGGTGATGATCGGTGAAGTTTATATCGTATTGCTTGCGTTTCTGAGCTCAGCTCGTGCTGGTGATTGAGGCAGGTCGACGAAGGATCGAGATGTCTGCCTAGCTTTGGGATAAGCTATTTAATAGTCGGATCATATTTTAGAGTAGGAATTAACTCAAGTGCCTAGCTTGTTTTATTGTCTTTCGGTCCTTTGACCTAAAGCTAGGTGGATATCTCGGTTCCTTGCTAGACCGCCGGGGAAGCTTACGACTGGGAGCTGTTGTGTTTTAGAAAAACGGAATGATCGGAAGCAGGTAGATCTTAATGTGATATGATACTGATCCGTAGATCGATTAAGTTCGGCCCATCATGATGTAAACTCATGCCTTGCTCCATAGCCGCGTAGTGATAGTGTGTTCCTTGCCGTTCGGCACCAGCCTGCCATCAGCAACGGGTTAATATGTCTGCCAAAGTATTCATGCGAGGGCCCTGATACTGTTTCACTTCCTAAAGCTCATGTTCTGGGTATTGTTAGCCTATGAAAGCGGAGCATTCTGCGATGGATGCTGTTGGGCTAATATTGACAAATTTACACGGCACGTTGGTAGCTTACGAAGGGAAAGCTGTAGTATTATTCAATCGAGCGAAATCGTCCTAGAATCTTTGGCAGCTTGATAACGCATGTCTTTCTGCTTCAACCCGGTTATAATTGACATCATGAGTCGTGTGTTGCTGCCAATATTGCCGAGTCACAAGTCCTTGATTGTTGTTGCCTACCTACCCTATTGTCAGGTTTGACGACCGAGCTAACTCACCAGATGCTGCAGAACTGTTAAGATCACTGCATGTTTCTTTCGGATCATCTCGAATCTAGAGTAGTGGTATGGTTCTCTGTCTAATAGTTGCTGATGTCAGTTGGGCCGCAGTGTCGCGGAGATAGTGTTGGTCACTCAGCCAAGCGCAGTTCTGACTATTCAACAACTAAGATACTGAACATGGCCGCAATTACCATTCAATATGTATCAACTCAGTTCATATGGGGTCAGTGAAGTGGTGGAAACTATCTCATGTGGTTGATGTTGCACTCGTGCTGCCAAGTTCACCGAACAGGCCGGCTGTTCTCGTCCACCAGACTCAGCATTCAACTTTCATACTTCACCTCTCGAATGCTCGATGACTCTTCCCCAAGTCACAGCAATTTACACGTTACTCTACCTAGTACATATTAAACAATGCTACACAGTCATAGGTAGTATCCCTGCTAGCTGTCAAGTTCCGTCCCAGCAAGGGCGAACATCATTAACCCCGTCCAAGTAACACATCATGAACAGCGAAACATTCGAACAAGATCCCAACAGAGGTGAATTTCGTTTCGACATATTGGCATAAGCTCCCTCCAATTCTCCAGTCCAGACTTAGACTTCTTTTCCCCTCAACCTCAACGATCTGCTCTCTCTATGCCAGGAAGCATCTCCACAACACCACACCACACCACGACAACTCACGACAACCTCAACCGCTATCCTCACCATGCCTTCCATCGCCCCCAACGACAAGAAGAACTCTGTCTCTTTCACCCTCCCCAAACCCTTCCGACCCGCGGGGATCATCACCAAAACCGCCCAACTCCTCAAGCGCCGCTTCATCCGCCGCAACGCCCTCTACTTCGACATGGGCAACCTCGTCATCGTCAACCCGCGCCGCATCGAGCACGGCATCTACATCACCGATGGAGATTGGGACTATGACATCGTGATGGTCTTCCCCAACGCGGAGATTGGCGATTTCGACGACATCTTTGGTGACGGCGCTGACAACCTTGTTCATGACGACCTGCGCAAGATGACCAACGACCAGATCGCAGATGTGTTCCTGACTGAGCCCTTTGAGAAGATTTGCAAGCTCATCCACTGTGACAATGTCCACAAGGCGTATCCCAAGTACCAGTAGACTCGAGAAGTAATGTAGTGAGCACAAGACTAAATGTGAGTGCGTAGACTTGCTTCGTTGTAGTTGTATACTTTGGGCAATATAGGCCACTGGCGCCCCAGTCTAAGAGGTATGATAAACCGTGAACTAAGATTACGAGAACTATTGTAGTATGCCTTGTAGTATGGCCATCCTGTGCCAACTTAGACTAGACATCGTAGATAGATCCCTGTAGCGAGCCCAACATTCTAGTGTTTAGAGCAGCAAGGACGGGACATAAGTAGGCACAGAATAATCCGACATTGAGCCTAGTATTGACTCCGAGCCATGTGATTTATGCTTGTTGTACACTCTGGTATTAATGGCATCTGTAGATAGATAGATATTTAGTCTCTTGCCATGATTGAGCGGCCACTGAGGCCATCTACCCCTAAAGTGTGTAGTATGTCTAACATAACTTCTGCGATCCCTTCTCTTTGTAAACAATATCCGACAGACGAGTTTCGTTCGATAACCATCCCTTGTCGCTATTTCCTCCGACTAATTGTCTGCTTGCCCTTCGTATGATCGTGTTCATCCATACGCGCCTTGTGCATTTCGCACTCGCGGGTGTCAGAAGCGTTGCTTCGAGGCGTAGACAACATCTCGGAGTTTTGGGCGTCCGACTCCAGACTATCTGACGACGAAGAGACAACGCTGCGCTCCTATTCCGCTCGCTCTGTACCTCCGCGCCAGAGACCGTAAAAGCCATCGCAGTTCTTCCATAGCTTGATGGTTCCGTCCTCTGAACCAGTGGCGTAAAGCTTGCCGTCGGGCGAAAATGCGATTGACCAAATAGGACCGTGGTGTCCCTTGTGCGTGTCAATTTCTGTACCGTCGTCGTATCGAATGACCTTGGCCCATGTACCAGGCTCCTCGCCAACAACAAGCTTACGACCCTTGACGTCAAGCGACACACTGGCGATCGTGTAGGAGAGAGGGATGCGTTTCAGCTCGTCCATCGCCTGAAGACCACCCCAGAAGTACACCGTCTTTCCGGCAGCAACAGCGAGTACCGGCTTTCCGCCACCAATGTCGCTCGGCGATGCGTATTCGGGGGCCAATGAGACCATCTCGCAGGACTTGATGTCTCCATCAAGCACTTCGTGTCGGATGCAGGCACGGCTAGGCAGGTCGAGCCATCGAATCGTCTTGTCAGACGCGGTCACGACAATATTGGGGTCTTGAGTCCAGCAAATGAACTTGATGGAACCAGTATGAACACCCTCGCCAATTTCGAAACCAGTCGAAGCGGGGATTGTAGCAGGGGATCCTGAAGCAGCGAGCTCCGAGAGGTCAAAGACACGCAGCTTCTTCTCCATACCACCAGTAGCGACAAGGTCAGAGTTGTCTGGGGGGTACGCGATAGCACGCACAATGTGGTCATGCTGGAGAGTGTAGAGCAATTCACCGGTGTGAGTGTCCCAAATCTTGCTGCAAAAGTGTAAGCGATGCATAGGCATATATAAGGAGCAGGCTTACGCCGTAAAGTCGGCCGATGCAGTCGCTGCGTTGGAAGCATCGGGGCTCAATCTAGCCTGCCAAACAGCACCTTTGTGACCGATAAAAGTGCCGATCCTGGACACGTCAGAGGAGCCACTAGATCCAGGTATGGAAAACCTTACCAGTCGCCAGTAATACCATCGCGAAGCATGGGGTTGCCATCTAAGCCACGTCAATATGCGCTCCTCCAAAAAGAAACAAACGGCACACCTTTGCAAGCCGATATCATGTAGTAAACATCATCCTTTTCCAGAGCCGAGAACGCGATGTGCGGAACGGGTCGAGAGTGACCGTGGCAGGTCAAAGGAACATATTGCCGAGGTTCGGAAGCCATTGCGACAAAAATGGGAATCGAGTATGGGTCGTAGAGTTTATTGTTATTGTTCTGGCCAGAGACCCGAGCCAATTGGGGGGAGTCGAAGTATGATGCGATATCGGACAATAGAGGAGTATGCTCAATTAGAGATGAGAGGGTCAGAATTCAAAAGGAGAGAGGAGTTCGTAACGGTCGTAAACGTCGTTAAGAGCAATTTGTATCGTGACTCGTGGGAGTGATTGTCGCGTGTCGTCGCAGATGTGTGGAGCGTCTTTCCCGTCTTTAGCAATGACGAACCGACAAAACTTGAAGGAGAGAGATGGAGAATTGGAAGTCGCTAAGGAGACGGTGGAGATGGAGGCTGTATCGGGGAGAGTCGCAGTGAAGAAGCGTGAATGTGCCCCCAAATCGGACCCCTCGTGAGAGAAGAGAGAGAAAAGAGAGGAGGAGGCAAAAGGAGGGCGGTGATGAATTTGTCAAATCTTTGCGAAGAAAGGACAGGACAGGGCAGGGAAGCGGCGCGCATTCAAAAGGCAGGGTCACTTGCCCAACTCGTACAGCGGGGTTGAAGGAAGCGGTGGACCTTCCTTACAGGATATGCACCGCCACAGAGCGGGGTACTTACTGCCTGCCGGTCTGTGGTCGAAGGGCTCTAAAGATAGGTACTCTGTATGTGTACAGATAGATATTACGTCTTGAGAGTTCAGCTGCTCGTATTTCTACCTAATAATTGTATGCACTTGGTTTCCATATTACCTACATACATGTCTGTCTAGCCAAAGACTGACTATGATACTCGGCGCCAGGTGGAGGTGGCTGATGCCTGGTGACGCATTGTGGCTTAAGCTGCTCTGGACAGGACAGTGGGAAGGGAAGGGCGATCGATCAGCTTCCATTATCGACCACCCAAGATCAACCAACGACTTAACGATTTGTCACGTTGCTCTTGGGTATTTTTTGACGAGTAAACATCTCTGTTTACTGTAATTCTTCTTTGACGTTGGATTTCCTTGTTCAAGAGATAGCGGGCCAGTCTCTTTTTTGTCACTCTTGCATTATCAATCAGCTGCCAGCCATCAAGCTCCCCTCCACTGTCTTGAGCAGTGTCACATACTCTCCTCATCCATCATCCTCCAGACAAAATGGCCGACTTTAAGTTGTCGGCGCAATTGGTCGGCCACGAATCCGATGTAGGCATTTCTTGCATGATATAAAGCATGCTTCAATACTGATATATTCTCCAGGTTCGAGCCGCTAGCTTTCCCTCTCCCGATACCGTCTTAACCGCCTCCCGCGACTGCAGCGTCCGTATATGGCGTCGTACCCAAGCATCTCCTCCAAACTTTGACGCAACCCTCCTGAGCCGCGGCTCCGAATACGTCAACTCTCTCTCCTTCTTCCCTCCGTCCAACGATCATCCAGATGGCTACGTTGTCTCTGGCGGCAAGGATACTATCATCGAGGTCAAGTCGCCCAACGCTTCCAGCTCCGACAACGCCGAGCGTTTGCTAGTCGGCCATGCTCACAACGTCTGTACTCTCGATGTCTCTCCCAACGGCACATACCTCGTATCGGGTGGCTGGGATGGTCAAGCGCGTGTATGGAGTTCTCAGAAGTGGGAGACAGAACTCACACTTAGTGGCCACGAAAGCATGGCGGTCTGGAGTGTCGTTGCGCTTGATGACCACACAGTAGTGACTGGCTGCGCTGACAAGAGCATTCGCATCTTCGACTTGCGACAGTCTACTGCTGGAGAGGTCTCGCCCAAATCAACCATATACACACCCGACGTCGTTCGCGCCCTTTGCCGAGTACCTCAAGGTCACCCTAGTGGTGCAGACATTGCGAGCGCAAGCAACGATGGCACCATTCGCCTATGGAAGCTGAACGGCCAGCAAGTCGCCGAACTCCATGGACACGAGAGCTTCGTTTATAGTTTGGCCAGTCTCCCGACAGGCGAACTGGTCAGTTCTGGAGAAGACCGCACTGTCAGAATATGGAGAGGCAACGAATGTGTACAGACTATCACCCACCCCGCCATTTCTGTATGGACTGTTGCAGCCAACCCCGAAACCGGAGATATTGTAACAGGCGCCAGTGATAGTATCGCCCGCGTCTTTACAAGAAGTCCCGAACGCACTGCCGACGAAGCGACACTGAAGGAGTTTGAGGAGTCTGTCAAGTCGTCATCAATCCCTCAGCAGCAGGTTGGAGGTGTCAACAAAGAGAAGCTTCCGGGTCCAGAATTCTTGTCCTCCAAGTCGGGTACCAAAGAGGGCCAGGTCCAGATGATCAAGGAGGATAACGGTGCCGTGACTGCTCATCAGTGGTCCGTGAGCCAACAGCAATGGGTTAACGTTGGCACGGTAGTTGATGCCGTCGCCAGCACCGGCAAGAAGGTCGAGTATCAGGGAAAGATGTACGACTATGTCTTTGATGTCGATATTGAGGACGGAAAGCCCCCTCTAAAGCTTCCCTACAACCTCTCTGAGAATCCTTATGAGCGGGCCACCAAGTTCTTGGGCGACAACGAATTGCCACTTTCCTACCTCGATAATGTGGCCAACTTCATCACCGAGAACACCAAGGGGACTACTTTGGGTCAAACTTCAGAGTCTGGTGGCCCTGATCCTCTCGGCACTGAGTCGCGATACCGCCCTGGTGAAGATAGCCAGCCCAAGGTGCTCCCTCAAAAGGACTATCTCAGCATCGCAGCAGCCAAGTATGAAGGTAAGTAGCCTTATACCCTGATCATCGTACAGTCGCTAACTATTCTAGCCATCTTCAACAAGATTATCACCATCAACAAGAACATGGTCTCGTCCGGCCGCAAAGATGCAGCCCTCAACCCATCCGACGAATCCACACTCTCCGAACTACGCACCGCGCTTGAATTCAACAAGCCCGTTCCCCAAACCGCTCTCCCTCTCCTCGTCCGCATCCTGACCCAATGGCCCTACTCAGACCGTCTGGCTGCTCTCGATCTCCTCCGCTGTGTCGCCAAGTACCCTCTGGTCGCTCAATTCTCTGACCCGACTGTCGGCTCCCTTCTCGATCTCGCCATCGCAGCCTCTCTACCTCAAGGCGAAACTCCTAACGAGAATGCAGCCATGATGGGTCTACGCACACTCGCAAACATCTTCTCTACTGCAAATGGCCGCTCGGTTGTTAGTGCCCAATCAGACGAAGCCATTTCATTCCTGGAGCGCATCATCGGTGTATCCTCAGACCCTATCGGCCCCTTCAACCGCAACGTCCTCATTGCTGCCACCACAGCGGCAATCAACCTCTCTGTCCTCGTCCACCGCGAGCGCCTCCTCGCTCCCGAACAGCGTCGCCGCCTCGCTGTTCTTCTCGGCGCAATCCTCTCCCGCGACGGCCAGACAGACTCAGAGGTCTTGTATCGTGCTCTCGTAGCTCTCGGCACATTGCTGTCGGCGTCAAAGGCTGAGGCTACCAACCTCGGTGTGAAGGGGTGGATCCAGAGCGCTGTGGGACGAGCCTCAGAGGAGCGTGTCAAGTCTGTCGCGGCGGAGTGCGCTAAGGTTGCTCCGTGAGTGTGAATGTGACGGCAATGCAGCGCCAAGCCGGGTCCTGTTTGACGTGGACCGACGGATGTACGGAGTTAGACGGAAAGAGAAGAGAAACACATAGAGTTGTTCGTAGATGAATACCAGATTCTTTGTACATCATATGACTAGTCGTACCGCAAACCTCGTAGATCATCATTCCGTCTCAAGCTCGACAGCAATTCTCAAACACTACCTAGCCATCGTCATGTTATGTCGAACGTATTTCTAAGTGCATCTTCACTACATCTCATCTCATTTCATCACGTCACATTACAGCAGACAATAAATGAACTTGAATAGTCGTAGATTTCGAATGTCCTACGTGACATCCTCTCAAAAGAGCGAAGCAAGAAGAAAGCTCCTCCAACACCAGAACAAGACTTGCGACATCATCTAGCTCCCTCGTTTAGGGAAAGTAAAAAAGCACCAAGTATAAAAAAGAAGGGATAAAGACCCCATGGATATCCAAGTCCCTCGCCATAGAACGCCATTCATTATGCTTTGAATATACATTTTTCCTTTCTTGTTTCGTTCTCTATGCGAGCAGCAGAGCCCATAGACCGGCGGCCGCTAGTGGGAGCCAACCTACCCAATTTAGTTTCTGGATGGCTTGGGTTGCGCCTGATTCGCTCGCGTAGGCATCAGAGCCTGATTCTTTCGTGGTGATGGTGTAAATATCGGCGAAGCCAATGTCGGTCGAGTTGAAGCAGTTGGTCTCGTTGACCTCTGCAAGCTTCTCATCTCCGGGGTCGGCAAAGATAATATCGACGCACTGAGTGAAGGTGTTAGTAAAAGTCTTTAATGGGGTAATTTTAAGCAACGTACGGAATACAGAGCAGCGCCGTGAACGGCAAGCTCTACGACTTGGATCGTCGCCTTGTCGCCAGCCTTGACTGTGGTGTTCTTCGGTAGAGGCACCTGAGGGAGGCAGATGGTTCCGGGGAAGGGGTTGTTGGTAGGGCCGAGAATCTGGAACATGGAGACCATGGGCAGTGTCATGTTGGCAGGGCCGCCATCTGGGCCATCATCGCCGAATCCCATGTTGATGTAGGCAAAGGCAGTCTCGTGGCCACGGAACCAGCCGGGCTGGAAAGCGATAGCACCGCCCTTTGTAGGCCAATATGTGCGGTTTGTTGTAACATTGTGACCACCGCCTGTATACAAGTCAATTGATTGCTCTGTGTGTTTGTGAGGAGGAACGTACAAGGATATATCCATTGCATGCCATAGGGAAAGGTCTCGTTAGTGATGAGGTTGTTTCCTCGCCATCCTGGATATGTGATGACACTATGAGCGGAGACGACGGCCGCAAGGACGATTGTGAGAAGAGCTGATGTCCGCATGTTGGCGTTGTGTATGTTGAGTGCGTAAACTGAGTTGGTTCGGTGTAATATCTATATGAGAAGCCGGTGTTACTCTTGTCAATGCCGCAACAGACAAACAAGTCGCAATATTTCGTCGAATTAATCCAAGGCTCAGCCTCTTGAGTCGATGAACATTTCACGAAAGCTCAAACCAACACAGACAGCTCGGAGAAAAAGGAAGAAGATTGGAAGCGCTGGGGGAGGAGCTGGCCGCACGGCATTGGGGCTTGGACAAGTCTTAAGGCGCTCGGGGCCCGGGTGGCCATTATTGCAGCCGCCCAAGGTGCATTGCCTTGCATGCAAGCACTTGATTTGGCTCTATGTGAATTGCAAGTGCAGTGTGATTCCCCAAGGACGGCGCGGAGCGGCCCAGTCAGAGGCCATTGACGATGGATCTTGGAGGGTGTGACCCTTGCTGCAGGACCCGTCAGGACTACCAATAGGAAGCTGAGGAAGAGTGATTGGCGCACGTTTCGCTGGGCTGGAAGTCGTTCTTGAACGTTGACTGGAGCACAGCGGGATTGTTTTAAGCGCTGGCGCTATACCCGAGATGGAGAGTTGGTCCCTGGATACCCAATGATCTGCCAACTTTAATGGTGGCACATCGGAAGAGGTCGACGGGAAGAGGGGCGACACGACACGACTACAACTCCAGCGGGGAAGAGGCTGGTATCGCGGCCAAGGGTATGGACATGGGTTGAGCTGTGATGCCGGTTGAGCGGCCATTTTGGAGGCCATAGAGCTTGAGTAATCTCTGGCAAGTCATCATACTTAACTGCCGCTCCCTCCCACCATCGACTGACTTTGTCGCAAAGTGGCCAAAAAATCGGATGAGTTGAGCCGGTCTTCCATAGAAGGTTTCGTTGTGCCGCATTGTCATGGGTTGTGCAACCGCCCAAGATGTGAAAGATGAAATCCCTAGGTTCCATTGCCCGTCAGCAATTGCCCATCTGCTGACTCCTCTGTGATGCCCCAAGGTCTCGTTCGATCCAGTGTTATTTAGACGCCAAGTTGTACAGTCACATCCACGGAAGCTGGCGACTGATACAAGACAAAACACAAGCACAAGCGTAAGCTGATGGTTGTGGATGTGGTTGTGAATAGTGATTGTGGTGTAGTTTTACTTGTGCCTGTCTGACGGCCGCCAGGATAATCATTTTGCACCTTGTGTTCCGTAAGCTGTAAAACATGGCAAGGCGACGACGGTGACAATAAATAGGACAGATAATAAAGAGAAGCAATCAAAAGATTGTTGAAATTATAAAGTGAAAGACAAGCCAATCCAGTCAGGAATTTTTATCTTTGTCCTAAACCTTCACGAAGGAAGGCGCCACCAACAGATCAAAGACGGCAAGTGCCTGACCGAGACCTCCCTCACCCTCACCGAGCTTCACCGAACGGTGGAGCCCCGAAATCTCAGCATCTTCACGACAACCTCACTGGACACTAAGTATAAAAGCGACCATCTCAGAAGATGTCCTTTATATTCAAGGGTTCACACATCTCATAAGCGTATTTTTATGAGTCCCTGGCATCCTGGCCTTCTTATTGGGTAGAACTCGGTATAATTCTGTACTCTCTTCTCACCCCTCACCCATCATGTCCTCTTCACAAGATCCCCAAGAATGGACACACGTCACCCGCAAATCTCGCAAGTCCAAAAAGTCTAACCAAGGATCCTCTTCCCATTCACACATAAACTCCCTCCCCG